>JACXGI010018749.1:0-12874 GCA_016801175.1 Esox masquinongy | reverse complement strand
CACTCATTCAAGGTCGACCATTCATACTTCTGTTAACAGTGTAGAGATTTTAGTTCCCTCACCTAATGTTCTTGGGTATCCTCAACATAGGGTTTCTTGGATATGGCCCCTCACCTAATGTTCTTGGGTATCCTCAACATAGGGTCTCTTGGATAATCTAATTTGAATTATTAATTTACCCTAATTTAGGACCAGCCTTTAGCACATACCCTAATTTAGGACCAGCGTTTAGCACATAGGGGTTCGTCAACCTCTGCTATTGCAACCCACCAAGGGGAGTAATGTGACCCAATTAGGTTGCGTCACACACCTATCTTATCGCCTGCAAGGGGACTCTAACCACCTCTGCTGGGGGACTCTAACCCCACAGCGGCAGTTGATAACCGGCCGACTAGCCCCCTCACTTTAAGTACTTATTGTAAGCTCTCAGAAGCGTCGAATTAGTTATTCCCTCACATATAACAGATTTTGGGAACCCCGAATTGGCTATACTATACTGTTTAGGAGTTCTCTTTAATGATCATGCTTTGTTATCAAATATTCAGTTTCATCTCTTTTTTTGTTCTTTTAACTTCTTATCGAAGGATTTTCTATATTATCTTTTAGTACATAAAATTATGACAATGAAACATCAATACAACATGTACCACCAATAATCAACTGTTATTTAATATGTAACAAATCGGACTTCGTCACTCCCGGCTCCGTTGTAAACAATTCAACTCTCAAACAGACTGATATGAACTATTGCGAATTTTGTCTAGTAGGTTTCGCTTACCTATTTTATGATGCGCGCAGTTCAGTCAGCTGGAGAGAGTTGAAAAGCAAACATCGTCGTCGTGAAGATATTGAAGTCCCATCTGGGTCGCCAAAATTGTCGAAGATGTAAAATGTTCGCGATTTATTACAAACAAATACTTTTCAGAGTCTGGTATAACAGTTGATTATTTCAAGTTTAATTACGTGGATCCACGGGAACAATCGCTTTCACAAAACAGAGTATAAGTACAGAGACCAGCGGAGTAATGTCAAAACAATTGTTCTGATCATACATTATTGCTTTCACCTCTTTATAGCCCTCCTTTTCAGACCCCAAATATATTATCTCTAATGCTATAAGATACATACAAAACAAGTTGTCATACTAATCGGAAAACAAGATAGAACCCTACATTGTCATGGCAACCATAGTTCTAGGTCAGAGTTAACAGACCTCCTGATCTGAGCTACCCCCAGTCCCTGTCCTACACAAACGGAAGAATACAGAGGAGACACAGGGAACTTCACCTTGGAGCCAACTGAGCAGGGTCGTAGATAAGATAGGTTTGAGGCCTGGCGCCTTTGGTTGTGGCCATAATCACTTCTAAGAACAGGGCATGCTGACCTAGGTCTTCTTCTATACGTGGCAACCATGAACAGTCTAAAGCAATTTAAGGCCTAATCTAAAACAGTCCATTTACTACAGTTAATTTGCAGAATAATGGGTAGAATAAGAATAAGGTAATAAATTAATCTTTAAAAAGGGAGTGTGATTCTCTGGGCAATATTCGGCTGGGAGACCCTGGGTCTGGGCATTCATGTGGATGTCAGTTGGACATGTGCCACCTACCTAAACATCATTGCAGACCAGGTACACTCTTCCATGGCAACGGTATTCCCTGATGGCAGGGTAACGCGCCCTGCAACATTGCACACATTGTTGGGGAATGGTTTGAGGAACATGATGAAGATTTCAAGGTGTTGCCCTGGCCTCCAAATTCTCCAGATCTCAATCTGATTGAGAATCTGTGGGATGTGCTGGACCAACAAGTCCAGACTTGCAGGATCTGCTGCTAATGTCTTGGTGCCAGATACCTTCACAGGACGCCTTCAGAGGACTTGTAGACTCAATGCCTCTGCAGGTCAGTGGTATTTTGGCAGCACGCAGAGGACCAACAGCATATTTGGCAGGTGGTCCTAATGTTTTGGCTTATCAGTGAAATTGGCCTCAAAATAGAAAAATCCAACAGTGTCATCTCAGATTGCTCACGGAAGATGTTTTGTCTTTTCATTTGAGGTTATGTGAATTTTCTTATCAATCCACATTTTTCTGTAGGTCTGTGTCTTCAAATATGACCCACTAGCATGGCAATGTTTAATAATCAAAATATTTGACTTTGTTCATGTTTGCTCTATTCATTAAATGTCTATCTGCATTTGTCTGCTACAGTCAACACCTTAATCAATGCTCAGGATTCCCCTTTACCCCTAGTTGAGGGAGGACAGACCATCAGAGGCCCCTTGCTTGCATACACCATGGAAATGTCCTCTGTTAGTCTGACTAAAACTCATCACATTCGAATGACTGGTTATCCCAGGCTCAGTTCAGTGTTGACCAAAGTTTCCCTGCTGTCTCCTCAAACCTGTGTTGTAATTGGCTATGGTGTTAGTCTAGCTTTTTTCTAGAAGGGTGTGAATGTAACTGCATTAACTGTGTACTGTTTTGGTAGAGTGAATGTACATTAGAAAATCTGCTCACGTGCAAACACACCGACACAAACACAAACATCAAAGCAAGGCTTTGACCCATATGTTGTTCTTAGTAACATTTCCTGGATTAGGAAAACTTAAAATGAGTTCAAATCATTTGAGCCCCCTTTAATGTGTTAAAATGATTGAATCAGGAAATCCAACACTGCCTTTGAACTGATTTCCTTGGAACCCCTTTTATAGACATCATGACGTCCTACCAACCATCCGCAGTTGTTGAGATTTACATTTTAGTAATTTAGCTGAAGTTCTTATCCAGATTGACTTACAGTTAGGAAGTATGTTTTAAAGTAGAACAACCATACAACTACAGTACTTATGCGAGATTTCTTCTAATACAGGAATTGTCTTTCATCCTAAAATGATGACAAGCAAACTGCACCTCCTCAGAATATTGCTGGTCCTCTTCAGTACTCACAGTAAATAATGTATTATTGCATGAACTCTTTAACTCTGTAAACGGTGATGTCCTATGTCCTTCTTATGTGTTTTTCTCAATAAGAAGTAGTAACTCTGGTATACACTGGATAGACAACCAGCAAGAAGAGAATTGGAGTGAATGGAGATAATCTGGTTTGATGCCAGTAAAACGATCTATCCTAAAATGATCAAAGGACAGATAGAAGTCAACAGAGATTATAGCAACAGCATGGTGCATCTGAAGCTGTCTGGTCTGAGAACAGAAGACACTGCTGTGTATCACTGGGCAGGAGTGAGTCATTGAGTGAGTGACTGGAAGAGCTCTACAAAAACACCTTTCAGAGAATCAACAGAGGGCAAAAAGGGCACTTGGTGAGTTTGAGGGAGTAGGGGTAGGGATTCATCTGTGCACGTTCCTGTTCATGAAGGAGACATCATTGTTTTTAAACCTAAGAGTCGGAACTCTCCTCTCCAGCAGCTCTGTGTCAGTGTCCTGCTACTCAACATTACAAATTATATTAGTGGTCTTTGTCCAACACTTTGGATTAGAAGTGCTAAACAACAAATTTATGTCCATTGTCAAATCAAGAAGATAAATATATAGATACATATTTTCCAGAGATAGATTTTTTTGCAGGATGTATTTTATTGTGAGCTGTGTTCTGTAAATGAATTCTCAGAACTGGACCTGGAACATTTCTCATCATTGTTTATCCTTTTATTCAATATAAATCGCCCTTTTAAATATCACAGAGTGCGAGATCCCTCAAATCCTTGGTTCTCAAAAGAACAATTTCAACTTCTTAGGCTGACTTGACATCTAATTTACATCTAATTGGCAATAATTGCAACCTGCATCTAGGCAGTTATTTGTGCATCTGTGTTATTTGCCATATGCTACTGCTCCCAAGGGTTGACCAGGCATTATGTGGGCTAGGGTCTGTAATCGATGTTCAGCAAAGATCTTTTTTTGGTTTGAAGTTAGTGGACCCTATTTAACTTCCCACTTTCCCATTGCAACCTGTTGGTCTTTGTTATGGTTATCCCTAATGTAACGTTGTTCTGTATTTGTTCTGGCGTTTTATTTTGTTCATGTCCTAGTTCTTTTATCAAGTATTCTGCTTTGTTCCTTTCTGTTTTGTTTCATTTATTATATGTCCTCCATTCTCCCTGTGCTTGTGCCTGATTCTTTCTTAAACATTACAGTTAAATTCTGAGAAAATACTAAATTTAGATTTATATTATCTATATTTAAAAGGTGCCTGTAAATTTGGGTTTGGATAATCTCGAAGGCGCTCATATTGAACATGTCCCTGCATACAAAATCCTGGGCATACTGTATCTCACAGAAGTGAGTACACCCTTAACATTTTTGCAAATATTTGATTATATCTTTTCATGTGACAACACTGAGGAAATGACACTTTGCTACAATGTTAAGTAGTGAGTGTATAGCTTGTGAAACAGTGTAAATTTGCTGTCCCCTCAAAATAACTCAGCACACAGCCATTGATGTCTAAACCGCTGGCAACAAAAGTGAGTACACCCCTAAGTGAAAATGTCCAAATTGGGCCCAAAGTGTCAATATTTTGTGTGGCCACCATTATTTTCCAGCACTGCCTTAACCCACTTGGGCATGGAGTTCACCAGAGCTTCACAGGTTGCCACTGGAGTCCTCTTCCACTCCTCCATTATGACATCACAGAGCTGGTGGATGTTAGAGACCTTGCGCTCCTCCACCTTCCGTTTGAGGATGCCCCACAGATGCTCAATAGGGTTTAGGTCTGGAGACATGTTTGGCCAGTCCATCACCTTTACCCTCAGCTTCTTTAGCAAGGCAGTGGTTGTCTTGGAGGTGTGTTTGAGTCACTAGTCAACATCATCTAGTCAACATCCTCTGTAAATCCTTATCTGTGTCCAGGGACAATAATGAGTATAGGTACCCATGTATTAATTGAATTATGAACACTAATATGCTTCTGTATGTATTGTATTCTGTTTATTGATTAGAAACCTGCTTAGCTGCTATGCAAAACCCAGTGTAATAAATGGACTGTGTTAGACTAGACCAAAATTGCTTTAGACTGTTCACAGAGAGGAGAAGACCTAGGTCAGCATGTCCTGTTATTAGAGGTGATTGTGGCCACAACTGAAGGTTGAAGTTGCATGTGTCTCCTCTGTCTCTTCCATTCAGGCAGGACAGAGACAAGAGGTGGCTCAGATTAGGAGGTATGTTAACTCTGACCTAGAACTATGGTTGCCATGACAGTGTAGTGTTCCATCTTAATTTCCTATTTGTGTGACGAATTGTCTTCTCATATGTATCTTGAGCATGAGAGATAATATTTGGGAAGCTGACAAGGAAGGGTATAAAGAGGTGAAAGCAATAATGTATAATCAGAACAATTGTCATGACACTACTCTGTTGGTCTCTGTACTTGTACTGTTTTGAAGATTGTTCCTGCAGATCCACAAAATTAAACCTGAAGTAATCAACTGTTATACGAATGAGTTTCTTTCTTATAAAAATGCAAACATTTTCCATCTTCCAAACTGCCTCTTCCTTCCTATACTATAACATATTGTTTTTATTAATTTCTCAATCAGGTTAAAATTGTCAAAGTCTGACTTCTATTCCCTCCAGTCCAGTACTGAAACAACATGGCGAAATGCAGCCTTTCCTGTGAAGCATCTGGTTATAACTTTAATAGCTACAACACCGTTTGGATTAGACAGCCAGCTGGAAAATCACTGGAGTGGATGGGTTATTCTGGTTTAGGCGCAAGTTACCATTCCAAAGGTTTTGGAGGACCTATATAAACAACTAAAGATGATTCTAAGAGCATGATGACTCGGAAGCTGTCTGGTCAGAAGATTCAGCTGTGAATAAGTGGAGGAGCTGTATTAAAAGCCCTCAGAGAATCTGACTCGTGGCAGATTCAATAGAGGGCAGTAGAGGACCAGTTTGTTAGATTAATGTCTACTGATGATTAATAATATTGGCCTAATAGCCATAACACACAATGTATAATGAAAAGGAAGACGACACAAGAAAGTACTTAGAATAGTACATGGAATAGAGAGAAGAATAGAGAGTAGGTAGTTACATACAGTTGCTATGTACTATTTTTCCTAGATGGATGTTCATGCATGAAAATACATTTTAATGATCCTAGGAATACAAACAATGCTCTAGACAAAAAATAACCCTCTACATAGTTTCAGCAGGCCTTCTGTTTTTTATTAAATGGACTGTGTGATCAGAGAAAAGACATATCTCTAGGCAAGGTGGGGAATTCTCAGGGTAACTCTATTTCTGGTTTATATGTTGATTGAGCAACGGGAACTGCTATACATTCAATGTTCAGCCAAAGTTCAGCCAACATGATTTAGTAAGTGTTGTAGACATACAGTGGACAATCCACAACACAGCGATCAAAGTTAAACAAAGGATATAAGTAATTTATTTAGAAATTATTTTCTGATTTTGATATGGTATGCATTTTTAGCTAGCATTAGGTGATCAGCTAACTTCAAACTTGGAATGGCATGTCCTTCAGTGTTTCTGTTTAGTTGGCTATAATTTATGAACCACTTGTTGATTAGAACCTTGTAGTTTTCTGGTAATGTTTTTACCATTCTGATCATACCATTCTATCCCTTGCATTGTTGTTGTCATGCATGCTTTGTGACTTAATCTGGTTAATGGCAAACAAACAACAGACTATACATAATTTGACATTCATTTCTTTTAATGTACAAAAAAATCTATGAAAATGTTAATTCACATTAACTAAGGATACCATAAAGATTAACCTGCTTTTGAAACAGCTAATGGAGATCCTAATAACATTCTAAACCATAAAGATATCCAATCATATTGGAGCATTAAATGCTGAAGAGATATGCACAGACGTTTCAGTTCAATGTCATGCCCTTTCGTCTGGTATTCCATCCAGACTTACCCCATCTTGGTGCTGGTCCTGGAATGTAAAAGGTTGTAGACCTAACGAAGAACCCTCCATTTGGGCTGCTAGAGATAATGGCCAGACAAAATCCATAGCAGAAGTCACCCGGTTGCATCTGGTACCTTTGTGACCATAGCTAACCTTTTCCCAAACCCAGTGTCTAAACTTACAACCAATCAGCTGTTTCTATTTTCTTTTCTTACAACTTTTTTCTGTTTTATTTCTCTTGCACTTCCAAAATAACAGTTTCCTTGTCATAATTTCTCCTCTCTGGCATTGTTTATTATGCACACAACTATGTTTCATCATCACGACACAACAACCAACATTGTCTGAAAGAATTATGATGCTAGATCTCCTATGTATCATACTAAATAGGGGAAACACATTTCCACCAGAAAATCAACCACTTCTGAATCGATGATCACTGTAGCATGGTGAAGCGGTCAGAACTGTGTGTCCGCTACTCTAGGTCCATCGGTGAGTTCTCGCAGAAACTAAATAAAGCATAATAGACTATAAATAAACTATTCAGGAAACCAACATAATCTACTTAACATATTTCATTACAAGGTTGCATGTGATACAACAGTTGTTACACACAGTGTTCAACATTGTATGACATAAATGTATGACATCAGTGCATGACAAACATGTACGACAACGAAATACAGTTTAGGGATCCTTTTATAATGAAACGTGAAGAAAGTCAAAGTTCCCTCCCCTTGACTCTTCTCTACTGACCATGGGTGTCTGTTCTTGGCTTAATCTGACTAGACTTATTCAGCTCCTCTCTATACCACGAAGCTAGGCAACCTAGCTTGCCAGAATAACCTCAAACTCAGACTTCCTCTCAATGAATTATCACAGCTCCATGCTGTCTCCATACCGCTCTCATAAACAGTATCTCCAGACAACAAGAGATAGACGAGACGGTTTGTTTAATTAAGCAGAACCCACCTGACTTATTCAGTACTCTTTCAGTAACCCAGCACAGTCTGTTACACTTACTAATAAGTTTGTTTAATTCAATAATCCATTCATTTCATATTTTACTTTATTTGAACTCCCTACTAGTATCTAAAGAAATATGGTAGCCTGTGGTCACTTATAGTACTGTACAAACAACTCCTTATAATTTTTTCTCTTCAGGGAATAGCCAAAGTTTGAACTTCTATGCCATCTATGCCCTCCAGAGACGTCCCAGCCAGACATGACCTCCACTTGCCTGACTGGTATCATCAAGATGCATCCTCTCACAGAATGTGCATATAATTAACTAAACACACCAGTATGTAGCTGGTTTATTCATACTTACGACAGTATGTGTGTAATATAAACAAGCAGGGGGGTTGAAAACACGTTAAATTAATCATTTTCCGTTTACATGTTCATTACACTAATTAAGCAGAGCAGAAAAGGTTTCATGCTTCAAAAATTATAAAATATATTTTTCCTGTATTTTTAAACGTTGAGATAGGTCAATTTGACCCACAACATTACAGGAGGGTTAAAAGACCAAGCATATTTTTTTATTACATAACATGTGTGCATGGGTCACTCTTCAAATATGGTCCTTTTTGGTCTGGAAACTTTTTTTAAATCTAACACGTTTTGAAAAATGTATTGAAATATTTCATTTCACCATCTTGTGATGAATCACTTCCTGATTGTGGCTGTGATGGAATTATTTAAATTATATATCATTTTTGTCATTTCATTCTAACAATCAGAGAAAAAAATAATTTCCATCACACCACAAAAAGGTGTTTTTGAACAAAATTATTAACATATCTTTTGTTTTCAAACTATTTAATTAAATTTCACACACTGATGTGCCCAAATGTATGATTGTATTTATTTTCAGTATTTTAGGGATAATATTTTTCTATTGTTTAGATGAAAAACTGCTTTCAACTGTTTCACTAAAGTCTTCCATTCAATTTCCTACATGACAAAATCATGAGTTTTCCAATTCTATAATTTAATTGTAGCAATAACTGCAGCATTTTTTAAAACTACACCAAACAAAATTATAAACGTAACACTTTTGTTTATGCCCCCATTTATCATGAGCTGAACTCAAAGATCTAAGACTATCTCTATGTACACAAAAGGCCTATTTCTCTTAAATATTGTTCATAAATCTGTCTAAATGTTAGACAGTGTTAGTGAGCACTTCTCCTTTGCCAAGATAATCCATCCACCTCACAGGTGTGGCATATCAAGATGCTGATTAGAGAGCATAATTATTGCACAGGTCTGCCTTAGACTGGCCACAATAAAAGGGCACTCTAAAATGTGCAGTTCCATCACACAGCACAATGCCACAGATGTCGCAAGTTTTGAGGGAGCGTGCAATTGGCATGCTGACTGCAGGAATGTCCACCAGAGCTGTTGCCCGTGAACTGAATGTTCATTTCTCTACCATAAGCCGTCTCCAAAGGCGTTTCATAGAATTTGGCAGTACATCCAACCGGCCTCACAACCACAGACCACGTGTAACCACACCAGCCCAGGACCTCCACATCCAGCATCTTCACCTCCAAGATCGGCTTGCATAACCAAAGAATTTCTGCACAAACTGTCAGAAACCGTCTCAGGAAAGCTCATCTGCATGCTCGTAAGTTCATTTACACAAAAGCCATTTGTTTGTGGAACTTACTTATTTGGAGTGTTTGATTACAAGTCAGTTGAATGGCTAAAAAAGTCAACTCAGTTGTTTTCAGTTACTGAAACTTAAAATGATAATTCTTCTCACTTAATAAAATTAAGTCAATAAAGCTAAATAATGTTAAGTACAGTAACTGAGTATTTAATGTTGAAAAAACTCAAGCTATATGTGTCCATCATCCTTATACTGTAATTTAAAGGAAACTAAATAATTGAAGTAATGACAACTAATATAAAACGAGTACCTAGTTCATGGACTATTCATTTCAGATGTCCACAAATACACTGTGCTGTCAATATTAAAATCCTAGCCCAGTTGCCAGAAAGCCATGGTTAAAAAAACGTTGTTAACTTTCTGGAAATTCACAGATTTCCAAAAATAAAATCACTGCTTCGGCAGAGATTTCTGGATAACCTGGGAACTTTCTAAGAATTTTGCAAAGCTACCCACAAGACATTGGCTTGCAAAAAAGAACACACAATTCCCTTTGGAATCCAGCTGAAGAGTTGACATGAACTTTTTAATGGGACTGTTACAATCATTTCAGTAGTTGGTGCAAAATATTTGTTTTACTACATGATTGGAATACTTTAGAAAAATGTATGTGTTTGATGTTTGTGTAGCTAAGATGAATTAATCAGTCAGTGTACATGCAAAAAAAAGGAAAATGAATCCAAAATATCAACCTGAAGCAGAGCATGCTGGTAACATTTTCATTTTAAACTTATCAAAATTGAGTAAAAGTCATTACAACATAAACCTTTTTAAGTCATTAGGAAAATGTGTCTAACTTTGAGTTAAACTTAGTAGAAACATTTGAGTAAGAAATACATTAGGGATTACAGAGTACACGACAAAAAGTAACTATGGTACAGGCGAAGGTGTACAGTATGAAAATGTGTAGTTTTTCGTCTATGGCATTTAAAAGTTAAAACAAACTGTGAATATCTCAGAAAAGTGAGAGTCCAACCTTTTGGAATCTTTACACGGCACTGACATTTTAGTCTATTTCTGAACATTTTCTTCCTTTAATAAGTCAACATTACGCAATAGCATTTGTGTAATTTAAAATAAACTTTGAGAAAACTTTGACAGCTTATCTTATTAAGAAATAAAACTATATAACTTTTAGGATTTTTATTTTTTGGTAATTTAAAAAATGATGCTGGTCGGGTTCCCTTCATGTGCCACCAAACCACTCAACTCCAGAAAACCGTGGCTAATCTGGTGTTTAGCCGGCCCAAGTTCCACCATATTAAACTGCTCCTCTGCTCATTCTGGCTCCCATTTGAAATTGATCAAAACCTGTTGAGCAGCAAGAGAAACTTCTCCTCTCTTGCTTCAGGCAATGTCCAAACCCTTCTTTCTGACATGTGGGGTGTCTTGACTTTCCCCCTACAAGAGGGCATCTCCCCCTCAGATCAGTCAAAAGTCTGTCCTGTATCCTGACCTGCTTCCCCTTAAAGCTTGGATGGCAGAGTCTCTGACCATTTGGAGAAAACTAAATCTCCCTTCTAAAATCCTGTTCATTGTATTATCCCCATCCTGTGTCTCAACCATCCTATGCCACATCTCCTCTTCTCTCCTCTCCTCCTCCCTCCCCCTCTCCTATCCCTAAATTGACTAAAATGCAAATGATTTCCAGAGCAGTCTCAGGAAATGAGGGTAGGGGAAGCAGAATTCACTGGAAATTTCTTCATCTTTGTCTGCGGTGCGACCCTTCTTCCTCATGAAGGAGCTCTGCAGACATTTCCAGAGGGACTACTTGGATCATTGGTCCTCAACATCCCCAGGCAGATCATCAATCATCTCCTGGAGAGTCCCCTCAGGGATGCTGCCAAGGGACTTTTTTGAGGAATCTGACTCTCCTGATTGGGCCCAGATCTGACCGGAGCAGTTCCCTCCATATCCATGTCCTAGGTTGGACAGGGGTGTACCCTGATAATGCGGAAGCATCCTGACCCGTCCCTGATGGTCATACAAGTTATTCTGTCGGTTGATGGGAGATTCATGATGGGGCTCTCTGCAGATAGGAGCACATCCACCTTGTTCTGGCAGTTCTTGTTGAAGTAGGTTTTCACTTCTTGGCCTTCTTGGGGTCAGCATCCCCAGCCAGCTCAGTATTCAGCATCTGGAGAGACCCTTTCTCTAATATGTTCTCCTCAAGGAGACCCTGTTCTGAGGACCTACCAGAGGATCCTTGGCTGGTCAGGCTGCCTTCTGATGTGTCCCTGGAGGCCATCAAAGTGGATCTGGGGGAAGGCTGTCAGGTCATGGTCCGGCCCCTGGAAATTGAGGGCCGAGCTGATAGGCAACGTCCATTCATGATCTCTTTTAAATGGCGAGCTACTGTATTGGCAGATTATCCAGAAAATCATTGGCTGTATGGTTGAGTGAAAATTATAGACGAGCCAGTTGGTCAGCCTTTTTATACACTGCGTGCACATTTATTAGGCAAATCGTATTCCTCAATATTTATTTTATTGTTGAACAAACACAAAGTTCTCAGTCAATCCCAAATATAATTGAACCTCAAACCTGAATGTTTAACAAAAAGAAAAACAAGTTTTGATCTTTCTCAGGGAATTCATGCACAATTATAAGTGTGCACAATTATTAGGCAACAATTAGTATGCATAATTATTAGGCAACTAAATTACAAAAATAATTTCTCCAACTCACTTGTTTATTCTCAATTTTTAGAGTAAGTGTAACAAATAAGTAACACAAAATGAAAATTAAATAACATTTCCAGCCTTTTAAAAATATTCAGTGACCGATATAGCCACCCTTCTTTTCAATAACTACCATGAGTCTTCCATCCATGCAGTCTGTCGGTTTCTTGATCTGTTCACGATCAACTTTCGCTGAAGCAGCAACCACACCCTCCCAAATGCTGTTCAAAGAGGTGTATTGTCTTCCCTGACTGTAAATCCCACATTTGAAAAGGGTCCACAAGTTCTCAATAGGATTTAAGTCAGGTAATGAAGGGGGCCAAGTCATTATTCGGGCATCTTTGAGGCCCTTGTTTGCTAGCCAAGCTGTGGAGTACTTGGATGCATGTGATGGAGCATTGTCCTGCAAAAAGAACATGGCCTTGAATGCTGTGGACTTCTTCCTGTACCACTGCTTGAAGAAAGTATCTTCCAGAAACTGTCAGTAGGTATGGGAGTTGAGTATCAGTCCATCTTCAACCCGAAAAGGTCCAACTACCTCATCCTTAATGACAGCAGCCCATACCTGTACCCCTCCTCCACCTTGCTGGCGCCTGACTCGAAGTGGT
>JACXGI010018748.1:0-12881 GCA_016801175.1 Esox masquinongy | reverse complement strand
GATGGTATTAGTTGGGATGGTATTAGTAGGGATGGTATTAGTTGGGATGGTATTAGCCAGGAGATAATAGGTACCACTGTGCTCCTGGGAACTTTCAATGTTATAAAAATAATCGTCCCCAGATCTATGCCTTAACACAATTTGGAAAGTCTGCACAGGCTTCCCTGGACTTCACTGGTTGTTTTTTGTTCTGACATGCACAGAAGTGTGGGCCTTCTGTCTTGCCAAATCATGTCCAATCAAGTGTATTTGCCCCAGGATCTAGAGACATCTTAAGGATGATGGAAGGAAACAGGATAAGCTTAATTCCATGCGTCAAGGCAAAGGATCTGAATACTGATGTAGGGCACATACAATATTTTACATACACATACATATACATTTTTATATTTTCAATAAATTGGCACACATTTCTATAAAGTTGTTTTTGCTTCATCATTGCATGTAGATTGATGGCAAAAATTAGATATGTGATAAATTATAAAAGTCCATTACAGAACAAAAAGTGGAGAAACTAAAGGAGTCTGAATATTTTCCGGAAGAGCTGCACATTTAAATAAATCCAAAATGTATGTAGAAATGAAGGATCCAAGCTCTCAAGTAAAATATTATACAGTAGTAAGGGCGAATGCTGATTGATCGGCTTTGCTCATTTTAGACTCAGCTCCAGACCGGTCCTCTAGGGCCTAATTGACTGATTGACTAATTGATCAATACACCAATTGCCTGTCTAAACGGGCCGTAATGAGTCTTCATGGGATGCCTGAAAGGGAGTGGCTCAAAGCAGAGGCAAAAAGGTTCCTTAACACTACTCCACTGTAGGGTTAGGGAGAGTAGGAAATATCCCCTACAAGGAATCCAAAGTGGACCTTCTGTCTGGCTAAAGGGAGTGGATCAAACAGCACAGCATGGAGTTATCAGCAGTAGGGTTGCACAATTTCTGTAATCAAAAAGCAGCCTCCTCTGCTTCTCTGTGCTGAAGAGTATCACCTAGTGTTAACCGGGACAGGCAGACAGTTGGATAATGTAGGCTGCAAGCCGGACAGCTAAAAAGTGCTTCGCATATTTCCATACGAAAAACACCCCCGTGAGCAGATTGGACACTCCTACTTGTCTTCAGATAAATAATTGTCCTCACTTCAAAAATATTCAGACTAAATCTGGTATTTGCCCCATAAATATGTAAGCATTGCAGATTTTATTTTACGGCGTCAGCCTACCTCCGGTGCTGAAACCCCACTGAGCCACAGCAGGAGTGAAGCGCTGAACCAAGACCAAAAATAGTGAAGATATATGTTTTCTTACAGTTGTTCTTTGAAAGAACAACATAATGCTCGGCGTCCTGTCTGTAGTTCAGTTGTGTCATTGCAGCCCAGCGTTACAGAAAGTGAATGGTTAGGATTAGGAACTGTTTTCTTTATTATTTGCTAAAAAAGCTGTCAGGCCCTGTCGATAATGGGAGGGGAGCCAACGCCACTGTCGATCATTTCAGCGTAGCTGGGTGAACTGGAGAGCGTATCTCATCCAAAACCTTCCCACCTGACAGACTGTTAAATCAATCAGTTTGGAACAACTGGGAGAAGTGATCTGAACCAAATGGCTGAACTGGAGAGCCTATTTCACCAAAAACGATCTCCCCTGACAGACTGTAAAACAGTATGCTGAAGCGCCGCTGGCTGTCCCAAAGCTGCGACCCAATCTTTAGATGATGAGAAATACAGTACAACACCCAGGCGGCGCTGAATGGCTGCAGGTTTGATGGTGCCACCCACAGTGACAGACTCATTTAAAGCATGGAGAAGCACAGAGTCTATTCTGTGTAGCCTGTGGCTTTCTGTGTTACTGGGGCGATGACCCAGCTGGAGGACGGGATTTGCTTGCGTCCCAAATGGCCATATATTCGCTATCACAGTGGGCTACCCCCATAGGGGTCTGGTAAAAAGCAGTGCACTACATAGGGAATAGAGTGCCATTTTGGATGTGCATTCTCTCTCTTGATCTTGGCAATGGGTTAGACTCTCACCCACACACTCCGTTGTGCTGCAGAGTCAAAAGCAAAGAGAAATCTGCATGAGGCCCACCTACATAAAGAGTCCCAACAAACAATAAAAAGGTATGTCCTACATTCTCAACAGTTTACCTCTGTCGACACTGGAACAAAGTTATTTAGGTTTATTGAGACTGGTGACTGGCCTACAGATTCATAACTCCGCCCTAACATCACCATCATAAGAGAGAAGGGCATTTTCAAAACTACCTCATCACTTGAAATGGAATAGAAACAAATGTATACAGTAACAACACAAGGTATTTGCATTTTGCTTTATTCGACTGCTGCATTCGTTTCCGGTACACAGCTCTATTGTAGCTACTGACACCACATAGTTATTTGTCCTACATACTTGAACAAGCAGCAAAATACCAAAGTAACAATACAACTATATATCCTGATTTACTGTAACATGGAGTCATGAGTCACGTCACAATAAAATGAGAATCCAAACACAAAAATGCACACATCTTCATGATCATAGTGCACCAAATGTGACTGTAGCTGACGTCATCCAAGCAGATTGTCGAGACGCATGGGAAAGAGAGAGCGTATTGAACCACGGATCGGGGGACAACCACAGGACAGAAAAAGAGACGCCAGTGTTAATTGAGCTGAATCAAATAGGACAGCCAATCTTTACAATTTGGCGGATTAACGGATGCAACAGATGGAGCCTACGTATGCTGTGCAGCCATCATTTCAACATCTCCAAGCTAACGTTCACACCAGTCCAGTAGCATTGATTTATTGATGGCTATGTGCGGCTGAGAAGGAGAACAACATGTCTCTGTGCTCTCCCATTAGACCCCAGTCATTGGAGATGATCAGTGGTCTGAGGAGGCACAAGTGTCTCAGGAGGCAGCCAGGGCTGTGCTCTTCATTCTCTCAAATCCTCTAACGTATTCAGCTTTACTTCACACAGCCAGGTCTTTAAATGGAGCTCAGTTGGCTGGTTTTATGTCGAACATCAGAAGAAAAACTGTTTTTCAACGTCAAAGAGGAGAGCTTACCTGCGACATTTTATAAGGATTTACATTAGTAAGTCATTGTATTAGTTTAAATATGATATAACATGATATTTTCATTTGCGGCCACAAGTAGGTCTGGCTGCTGTCGGCAGGAGCTACAGTATGGGGATCCAAAAAACAAATCATATGTGGCCTTGAAGTGGCAAAAAAACATTTCACTTTGGATTTTCACCGGATGATGACTCCTCTTTTCCTTTAAGATGATATGAATATTCTATTAAGCCTACATTTCATTTGAGGGCTGGGTTTTACTTAAATGTTACCACACACCAAAGGAAGAAAGGAAGAATTTGTTTTTGAGAATGACAGCCAAACATCTTTCATCCTAGCCGACACTCTGCCATGGTGCAAGCAAAATCAAATAGGGACAAAATTAGCTTAAAACACCAGATAACTTGTCAAGTTGTACTTATTTTTTAGCTAGTCTGTATAAAAAAATATAAATATGAAACTGTTATAAATTGTCGAAATGCGTGATATGATTGCAATGTTGATCAAAGCTGTTTTTGACCACTTGAGTATCATCAAATCAGTTTTACATGCCCCATAAATGCCTGAAGTGATTTGTGGGTTGTGTCTATTACTGCAGTGTTCATCACTTAACCATGACTAGTTTACATAAACACAACACACATACAGTTAAGCTTAGTTGGTAGAGAATATTTTTTTCAACACCCAGGATGTGGGTACGATTCCCACGGGGGGCCAGTAGGAAAATGTATGCAGTCACTATGTAGGTGAACTGCAGAATGATGTACAGGGCACCCGAGTTAACATATAAAACATTTATTTAGAGAACAAAGATAGGCAACACCCAGTGCCCCTCTGTCAGAAAGTGTGTGACGTTTTGAACAATACGGGTCTAGTTACTGTATGTCTGGCACTGTATGCAACGTTACTGACCTCGTATTGACAGTCAAACTGGGGGGGCAGCATGATGTTCTGAGGATGCTTTGCTGCCTCAGGATCTGGACAACTTCCCATTATTGAAAGAACCATGAATTCTGCTTTGTATCAGAGAACTCTAAAGGAGAATGTCAGGTCGTTCGTCCGTGAGATGAAGCTGAAGTGGAACTGGGTCATGCGGAGTCTACATCAGCATGGCTGAAAAGCAACACATTTCTATATTTTGGAATGGCCTAGTCAATGTTCAGGCCTAAACCCTGAAACCAACAAATGCTTTTGAGTTAAAGTAGCTATGCGTGGAAGAGTGAACCAATATAACGCCACGGCGACGTGAAAGACTCTGAAGTGTTCGGTTGCAGTGATTGCTGCTAAAGGTGGCACAAACAGTTGATTAGCGTATGTGTCCAAGACAAGTATGTGTTATGTGTTCATTTAGGTTCCCTTTATTTAGGTTCCCTTTATTTCCCTTTAAAAGATTTCGGTTGAAGATCTGACAACATGTAATATCAAAACATGCTGAAACGGAGAAAATCTGGTAGGATGCCAATACATTTCCATGGCACTGTGTTATAAGTATGGGAATTTGTATTGCTCCCCCTTCGACAGGAAAAATCATCACGGACCCCTCCCTCCCCGGTCACTCCCTTTTCTAAATATCCTGACCTATCAGTCGATGGGCAGGTTGGTATGTCAGGTCAATCGTGACCAAAATCTCCTACCATCTGAACTGCTGGCCACTAGGGACAAGCAGGACCACACTCACTACATCTACAGAAGCCACTTCTGATTTTAAGTGAAGAATTACACTAAACTGCATTCATACAATTAAGCTCCCTGCATTTAGATACACAGTGTAAACCGATACCATAAATGTGTAACTTGTGTAAATCTATATGCATTTATGAATCCACTGCTTATTATCTCATTATCTTATGGCTCTATGCTCGCCACTCCTTTGTATATAATGTCCGTCAAATTTGTGTGAATGTTGTCTACCATTAACACAAAGTACAATACTGGGCATAGAGATTCTGATTCTGTCCCGGTGTGCAATGAATTATAGCTGTTGTAGTTAATTACCAGGTTTTCTGTACTGAACTAGATTGATATAGCATTTGCCTAATGAAACTACAACTCCCTAAGGCCTAAAATCCCAGTTTGGTGGTTCCACAGTTTATGTTGTGAATGATTAGATTTCACTCTAGAGGAACAGTGTGCTGAACTCACAAAAAAAGAGGAAGAAAATGACTGAAATGTAATCCAACTAATTGAACTGACGATGGTTAAATTAGTCATTTAATAATAGAAAAAAAATAACAGACATTTGGGCTAATCCTCAGAAAACTGGGACATCTGGTCACCTTAAATCATATTACATGTAACTGTGTTAATCCAATATTCAACAAACTCACCAGTGTGATGAGCTTATTTTAAAAAAAAAAGGTGAAACAGAAACGGTTCCAGTGTAGAGTGTTTCTAGTAAAGCCATTCAAAACTGTACATCTGCTGTGTTGCACAACTAATGTGTCTAGCTTTTTTAAATGAATATGATTGATTTACACATTTGAAGATTCATTATACACTGCAAAAAATATGGCTTATCAAGTATATTTATCCTATTTTCAGGTTAAAAACCCTACCATCCTTAAAATAAGGTATATATTTCTGAACAAGCTAGATTATACCGCTTGTTTTTAGAAAATATGCCTTGAATATCGTGTAATGTTTCTTGTTCCATTGGCAGATTATTTCACTTATTTCAAGCAAATATCTCCTCAAATATAGTTAAATTGTCTTGTTCCATTGGCAACATTTTTTGCAGTGTAGGTAGGCCTCTGTACAGCCAGTCTAACATGTAAGACTACATTTTTAATGCATTGAGGGCCTGTTGTCATAGTAACACACACAATAACCTAATAGCTTAATAATACTTAAAAATGTACCGGATATACATTGAGTGATCTGTTGAATATAAAAAGCAATTCGGATTATTTTGCACATTGTAGAAAAGATGAAGAGGAGAATAAAGCTCTACACCTCCATTATAAATTTACAATACCCATTGAAAACACAGAACATTGAAATATGGGAGTGTGTCTCTGACTCCACTCCCAACTGCATCTTAATTAAATATACAAAATCATTATTTCTATTCTAAAACATATTCATAAAGTGGAACTTAATCTAAATGAACCTTGTCCACAGGCTGTTGTAGTCTTGATAACCCAACCCTATGCAACAGGGAGTGACTAGGGTTTAATTTTATCGAACGGCTCTTTTGACATTGAGAGTATCTACTTCACTGCCTACATCACTTCCTTATACTGTTGAATAAAACAAAATAGTTGCTAGCACGCTGAAGATCACAGAGGTTATTTTTGCTGAATGCAATTTGCATGTGGCTGGCTGCAAGTGGCTTCAACTCTCTTCACTAATTTAAGATTTAAATGGTTTCTAATGGTAATGTTCCAGCATTTCAACCATGTGATTTGTTCAGAGAGTTGTCTATCTGCCCAAAATGTCCTATTCTTCTCAATCACAATCACAGTTTCCATCATTGAGACAAAGGCTGTCACACAAAGCACACAGGCCTAGCATATTAATGATTCAAACCTGACCTCATGAATACAATGGGGTGACACAAGGTCAATAGGTGCATGGTAGTGAAAACAGGGTTATTGTTGTTGGCCGGAGATAGTTGCTCTCCTTGAAGCATATATAGTACGTAGCAGAAAAAACCTCCTGGTTGAGTGAGCAATATGATTAGAGAAAAAACATCCTGTGGAGAGATCAGAGGACACTTTGTGTACTAAAATGTCATGTACATTCGAAATAAAGGAATATTCTGTTAGAATACACATACACACTGTCATTATTGCTTTATGTCAGGCTTGGCCGCCCTGTACTATATTTTTGAAGTTACTATTTATACTCAAAGCTTGGTACATTAAATCCTTTTGTAGTTAAACACTGAGAATCACATTTTCACAGTTATCAGAAATGATTGCTGATGGGCACCTTCATGTGCCAGTAAAATGACTTTTCTTAGATTTTTTTTATTAACAGTTTATAAATATGTATTACAATTTTAGTTTTTTGCTAAAAGTTATATCTATTGATTTGCTAGAATGGAATTACTGTACTGTGTATATTTGACTGTTTTATAAATATCTGCAAGTCACTCTGAATCATAGCATTCACTAAACGGCAGAAATATCGACACTCCTCAATTATTCAATCTTAAACGTAGGCAGAATAAACTGAATTAGTTGCACTTTCGGTTATAAAAATATTATAATGTTTTCAAATGCCTTTATTCAATAATACAGCTTGAATGTAAAGTGGTAATATGTGTGCAGTGTGTGCCTCAGTGTGCATAGTGTATCGGACAGCTGTAATTGCCTAGTGGCATAGTTCAAGGGCCAGGATGACAGGTCTAGCCTGGATGAAGGTGTGTTTATAACTCCCTGCTAGAGTCAGATTAAATCACCGCCCATTTCTCTGTTTTGGAGTCAGCATTTCTGCAAATATTCTAACTGCAGCTCTCAAAGCGCCAGTCTGATCGGTGTAGCATACTGCACGGAGCAGCTGGGTTTTTGAAGGCCCTGAGGATCATAATATTGGCTCCTCCTGGCGTGGCTCCAGAAGGGCTGTGCTGTCTGCATGCTGATGGCTGATGGCTAAGCTACCGCTCTACTCCACCACTCCTCTTAATGGACGCTGTGAAAACAGGCTTCAAAGACCTCCCATCTTGAAGCTATGATAAATAGTTTGGTGGGTGAGATGCAAGCCCGGCTGTGCCAAGCCCCGTTACCAACACGGCTGGTGACGCACACGCAGTGAACAGTAGGGGGATTCACTTCCGCCTCCTCTGATGGCGGTTCTCTATGTACAAAGATTTGCATCATGCAGTACTGTTTAATTATGGATACACGGACGCGTTACTTTGTATCTTTGTCAGATTTTTGTTTTATATTGATATAAAGTATAAACTATTCTGAACAACAGACCTGTCAAGAGTGGGTTTTAACAATACCAGAATTTATTGGTTAACGTAGATAAAAAAATTATTGGGCTTTTCTTTTTTTTTTTTACTTCTCCCCTTCAGACTATACCTCCAAGTTGTGAGATTCTTTGTTTAATCCATTCTGTTTGACAGACATGTACAGTATAATAATGTAGTCTTGCTAATATTATTGTTTTTATGGTACTCTAGATTCTTATCTTATTAACCTAAAGCAGGGAGTGCCCTGCATCATCAAAACCTACTGCTGTTTATCTAGAAGGAATAAAATAGAGAGAGTAATCCTCTAAATTTACAAGGTGTGAAATCGCCTCATCATGCATAAAAAGAGCTTCTAAAAGTCTCCCTAATCCTCCATGACTCCACAGCACACAGACAGTACTGGTATTCAATAAGCCAAAAAGGGTAAACTTCACTTTATTTAAATGTTATCAACAGAGTTAAAAAAAGAATTAATTTAACGTCATGCCGTTTAGCAAGAATTCTCTGGCTATGTATTAACTTCAAATCCTAGTGCTGAAACGATAAGGACCTCATACTGAGTTTGAGGTCCATGTAATCAACGTAAGTAGCAATAAATAAGTAGCATTGGTTGTCTGAAGATAGCTGGAAATAGGGTTGCATTCATGACCAAGTTTCAACCTATCAATGTGACCTATTTAATCTACATTGTCCTTTTGGTCAAGCTAGTCAAAAATACGGTTAAAGTACAAATATCATTTAAGTACTTCAAACATATCCACAGCTACTGTTTCCTCTAGCAGGGATAACGTTGGCAATGTCCAAAATACTTTAATCTCAGTACTGTAGATACAAAAACAGTGCTGAAGCTGGTGTTCTTCTGGTCAGTAAAAGCCATGCTCAAGCAAAGTGTCTATATTGATGCTACACCCAAATTATTGTTTGGCTTTGTGAAAATGTGTAAAAACAGCACTCATCTGTCTCAGAATATGACATTGTTTAATACTCATTAGAAGCAAAAGACCTCCTAAAGCAATTAACCTAATTGACATAAATGTCATACATATGCAAAGCGACATAATAAATTCAGCTGTTTCCTCACACCAACTGAAGAAGGATGTGGTTCTGTTCCTTTAAGGGGACCACCCAGACTCTACCATGCTACTGTAAACCAAGAACATGACCAAGTTACAAAATTACATATTGATGCAACACAATCAGGTTCAAATAATCTATAAGTTATTTAGTTGAGTTTCACAATGACATTCCCAATCTTTTCAATTGATTAAAAAATTATGTATTGAAAAATTGCTGTCCATAATCATTGCTTTCCATAGACTGATTACAGGGTGAGAAAACTAGTTTGTCATTTTTTAATTTGGGTGCACTATCCCTTTAAGTGTGCACAGAATAGTGAGATTCCTCCTACATTGGTCCAGGCAACTGACAATTATGCCACAAGTATAAAACACCAAGACAGACTCCAACTATTCTACCATGGCATTAAAAGAAATGACCAAATGATATTGAATTAGTTTTGTTTAACAATCAGTGTTAAAACTGATGAGACAGAACAAATCTCAACCGACCCAGGGTAATCTGAACCCACACTGCCAGGTGGAAGCTCTCATCCCAACTCCACACACAAATATTCACCCAGTCTGATCTGACTGGACCAGTGCCCCTGGTATCCAGCCATTCATTTTCATTTCATCCAAATACTGAAGAAAAAATACTGGCATAGGAAGGAAGCTGGTTTAATGCAAATAACTTTGTTTTCCAACCTCCAAGTGCAGTCTGGTGGGAAAACTGCACTGATACAGTGAGTACCCCATCATCAATTGAGATTAGTTGGGTTCTTGGGCATGGGTAGAGCTATGGTACATTATACGCAGTCATTTTTCATACAGTGACTTAAAAGCCCTCAGAAAATGAAGTGAACTGACATTGATTCATGTGTAGCTAGCATCCTTACCTGAGGTAGACTAACCACTAACACATGTCTTTGCTTTTCTATACTTGTGATACCACAAAATGTATGTGTATGTACAGTATGTGTAGGTGAGTGTGCGCATGTGTGTGTGTTTGATCCAGGTCTATTTGTACATGTGTGGGGACCAGATATCCCCACAAAGATAGTAAAACCTGATAAATTGGTCCGCACAAGATTTTTTGGCAGGTCTACACTACAAAAATATAATTGGAGTTAAGTTAAAGGTACAATTTACAATTGGTCATAGAGGTAAAATTGGAGTTACTTTTCGGATTAAGCATTACTGGCATGATTTAGGGTTCAGCTTTAAGACTAGGTTAGCTTTAGGCAAAAAAGGTTGAAGCGTTGAGGTTAGATTTAGGTTTAGGTTAGGGTAAAGTTAAGGCTTAGGATTAGGGTTAGTTTAGGGATAGAGGATTCATGGTACTCACAAGGATAGAAAAATAAATGTGTGTGTGTGTGTGTGTGTGTGTGTGTGTGTGTGTGTGTGTGTGTGTGTGTGTGTGTGTGTGTATATTCATGGACATTTTATGAGCTGCCAGTTGGCCCCCAGAATGTTCGAGGCAGGCAGTGACTAAAATGCAAAATGGAAACAGGAGGCCACTTCAGTTCACCTTGTACCAATCACCTCAAATAACATGAGCCAGTCTGATGCTGTGGGCTGCTCCACTCGCCTTCCCCTTCACCTCAACAACACCCCCACCCTCCTCATCTCTCCCTCATCCCTCACTGACAATACCGAACAGTTGTCATTATCAGGACTAATGCATCTCTGTTCAAAGGTCATCTGAGCCCTACAAGCAAAATACGCACAAACGCAGGTTTGGATACACACACCACAGCAGTCACAAAACAAACAGCGGGGATTTCAATGTTCATAAAATGCATAAACCTGACGTCTGTTCTTTGATTAACAGCTGAATGTAATACTACAGACATAGTCATTCTAATATCAATGAGGCTTTATGAGTTTTTTTAGATGAGGAACTGTTCTTTCAAAGGCATCAGTGAACCCTAGGCAAAGCAGCTGCTGCCTTGGCAACAGCAAAATGGGGATCCTACTGAAATACTAAACACAGGTATAAACAACCTTGATGTAAAACCTTTGAGAATAGTAGCGGACTATTTTGCAAAGCCTATTTGCCATGTGTGTGTCCAAAGGCGTGAAAAGAAGCTAAAGTAATCCCACTACCTAAAAAATAGTCAAGAACCCTTTGCTGGCTATAACAACCATACCAATCAGTTTGCTGCTGGCTCTTGGTAAACTGATGGAATGAATTGTGTTTGACAAAATATAATGCTCTTTCAGAGAACAAGACTGACTTTCAGCATGCACATAGATAGGGAGTCTCAACTGCACTAGCTCAGATGACTGGTGATCTGCCAAAATAAGTTACAGGTTTATTTTACAATCGCTAACATACTTTTGTCCTTTATGTAGTCACATTTTCAATACTCTAAAAACAACTAGCACAACAACCGTCTGCTGTGGACCAAACCATTAACACAATTCATGTTGTTTTCACAGAATATGCAGTCAATAAACATGTTTCTAACATGCTTAAATTCTCTTTACATACAAGCTTACCCAATAACAAAATTATGGATCTTTCTTGTCTTATTTACAAATGCTTGCACACAGCATGCCAGAAATGAAGACCTAATGTTCAAAACCTTAAATACAGTATAACGCCTCTACTTCTGCAGAAACAGCAACTCAAAAGCTATAATGAAACAGCTGATAAGCATTTTTGAATGAGCCGATCACTGAAACATTGAGAAATAGCTGATTTCCTGTATGTTGTGTAAAACAGACCAACCACAGCTGATTCCAATCTCAATCGGAGACATAGCCAGGAGTTGAAGTCCTTTCAATTACATGGACATACACAACACAGTATTTCTCGATTGCTTAAACACAAAAACTGGTTAATGTAGCACAAAAACCCATACCCTAAGGTAATTCCCAAAACACACACGCACACACGCACACGCACGCACGCACACGCACGCACACACACACACACACACACACACACACACTTCCCATAACCATAAACACTAGTCACCTGTTTCCATACGTTTCAATATTCAAAACTCTTTCTTCAAAACTTTACACAAAAGTAGCCAAATAAATAATTAATTGCACTATACATTCATTCTAGCAAACACATGCTCTCAATAAAATTAACTCAAGTCATCACAACCTAATCACAACCTAAACTCAACGAGCACACCCTTATCCAGGCCCAAACGCTATCCTAACAATGCCGAAGTTGCAAGAGAACAGAGAGGAAGAGGACGAGGATGAGGTAGTGGAGAGTGTATGACCCCAACCCCAATGCACAGCAAAACCTCCTGGAGGGACTGGTGGACCCCAGTGGTGATGTGTTTGTGGAGTCTATCCAGGGTTTTAGGCACACAAGGGCATTTTCCCCACGCTGCCTGGCAGGAGTAAACAATGTGTGACGTGCCCTCAGACAACAAACACAAGCTGTCAAAAACACAGACTACATGACTGTTTGTTACACACTGGAGGGATTAATTCAAAAAACTGCTGACAAATGTTAAGAACAGGTTTTCAGAGAAATAATTTGGAACTTCGTAAAATCACAGCACTGACTATCCAGATACCCTATTCAGGAACAGCCTGGCGAGAGAAATTCAAAACAATACTGTGATAAATATCTCTTACATTAGTGGATAAGGGAATACTACTGTATGTGCTGTTTTGGTAAAAAACCTGACCTTTGTTTTGTCACACTGACAAAACAAATAAGGAAGAGTCCACACACAGCAAAATGCCCAATTTCCAAAAGCAGCAAATGTACAGGTTACTCAGCATTAGTGTTCTCATCATCTGATCTCTGGTCTGGGTCAGGTTACTCAGCATCAGTGTTCTCATCATCTGGTCTC
>JACXGI010018747.1:0-12985 GCA_016801175.1 Esox masquinongy | reverse complement strand
ACTATACAAGGAAGAACGTTCTACGAAAGAACATAATTTTATCTGTCCAGTTCACTATTTCTTGCTGATTTCCTGAGTCTAAACATAAACCGAGCAATAAAAAAAAAAATCATCCTTTTTTGGAGTTATACGTTAGTCCCTTATATGCACATTTAGCATCACAGCTTCAACTCTGGAAAGTACAGAATAAATTAAGTCTGACTGTGCCCCCTAGATGAATAGAAAAATCTTGGCAAGAATCACAGGTTAAAAAGGTAGATGTATTACCACAAAACGGCACCTCAATTGGAGGCTTAGTTGTAAATAAAAAAAAGGAGCAGTTTTATAGAAAGGGTATCAAAACGTGATTCTCTCTCCCCATCTTTCACCATCTCATTCTCTATTTCTTTATCTATGTCTTTCCTCAATTTGTCATAAGCTAAGCAGTGGAAGGAGAGGAAAAAGCTTCTAAGATAATGAGGAAGACCACCCAAGGGAGTTTCAGAAACTTGAAAACACAATTTCCTCACACTGAGATTTGACACCAAGCTCAGATGGAAATCAGGGGCTGCATCTCAATTGTCTTGAAGAGGTACAATGGCAAACTTTTTATATGAAGGTACCCATACCTGTCTGACTCAGTGTTGAATTGTCTGTCACTGTGCAGCAGTTACTCATTCAGGGAGAGTCACACAGGCGTTCCTTTCATGTAGTGTAGGAAAACGTTTTATGTTCTGTCACAGCGGACATAATTCAGTTACGTATCATAGACTTAGTAAAGGATGTTCCACAGGGACCAGTTTTTGGGCCAGATCCTGTCACTGTTTATATTAGTAATATTAGTTTAAATGTAACTCTATACAGATGACACTGTTGTGTTGTTGTGTATGCTATTGCACCCATGGCTGACCAGGGTCTCTGTGCTTCAATCGACCTTTATTGCCTTGCAGAATGTTTGTTGATCTAAAATTGGTACTTACTGCAAGTAAAACCAAGTATGCATGTCATAATGTATCCGATGATTTATGCATTTGTATGCTGGTGGTGCCTTTTTTTATCCATTGTTATACCAGGTAAGTATGACTAAGAAACATAATTTTTTCAGGAAAATCATTTAGGTCAACTAACTTGCTCAGGGATGGAATTACGTTATTGTATTCCTGCGTATAAATATCTGGGCATGTGGATTGATGACTGTTTTCTTTCAAAATATTGTTGGTGAGTAAAAAAAAAACAGAAAAGTAAGGTGGGCTTCTTTAAAAGGAAAAGGTTGTGTCTGTCGTTAAATAACAGAAACTATTTCGAGTTATACAGTGCTGTGTTTTTACCCCCTACCTGATTTCATATACTATTGCATATTTGTGGTTTCAGATTTTCATACCAAAAAAATGGACAGTTGGACTGATGAGCCCATTGGGATGCTAAAGAACTGCATTAACACAACAGATTGGACATATTATGAACAGCAATGCCAACATATAACAACACCAATGTATATACATATCACAGGACACATTATACATGAATGTATGGGATATAATCTGGACCCCACAGCTGGCATTCACTTGTGAGCTTAGTGGCTCACAGTATGGTGGTGGCAACATCATGTTGTGGGCATACATCTCATTAGCAGGGAATGGGTGTCTTGTTAAAATTAAGAATGGATGGAGCAGTATAAATTATTATTAGGCTGGACAAAATAATGCTTAAAAATTCACCCAAACCTGTAAAATTGCAAAAGATAACTGTCTGAGCCTGCACGCTTGTGCGAGACCATAGCAAATGAACTGATTCAAATGAACTGAGGCTCTAATGAATAGCACTTATAATTCCATTTCCTCAGAATGGCACCAACAAATGTGTCCTTTTTCATTTTACTTCTACAATTGCTTCTTTAAACGAAACTGGAAAAAAAAAACTTCGGACATAGAAAGTAAACATTCAACCCTCTATTGCAGTGTTTCTCAACCCTGCTCCCGGGCGCCCCCCTGCCCTGCATGTTTTTGATCTCTCCCTGCTCTGTCACACCTGATTCAAATGATCAGCTCTTTATCAAGTCCTTCATGAGCTACATTTGGGCAGGTATGTTTTGCAGGGAGAGATCTAAAACATGCAGGGCAGAGGGCATCCAGGACCAGGGTTGAGAAACACTGCTCTATTGCGATTAAATCTGTGAAACCTGGAAGTATTAACCAAAAATCGCAACTGCGGAGTGTTTCTAGTCTAGCATTTGATTACAAGGAATGGCAAGGCCAAATCATATTTTATCAAAACGAGGAGAATGTCTTGATTGAAATGATGCCCCACTTAAAGAAATTCTATAATATACATTTTGATGTATTTGTCTAAATAGACCAGCATCTTTCAATTGGAAACCAATAGGCGAAATTATTACAGTGAATGGCGCTGCCCAATCATATTTAGTTATGAATCTGAGGTGTGTGACTTGAAAAAAATATATATATACATTGTGAGATATGTTATGAAGTACACAGGCTGGTCTGCACATGTAGACTTTTCCATAGGATAACAATGGGGCAGCAAGTTTAGAAAAATTAATCAGTATTTCTGAAATTGTAAAGGCTAACTGTAGATGGTGATGAATTTAAATGAAAATTCTAAATAGCAGTTCAAACTAACTGTCAATATTGTTTTCTGTAAGCGGACCCCAAAACAAATTGAAGGCCATTCTTTGGCACAAAAAAGTTTGCAAAACACTTACGGTTTGTCAATCTTTGTTTTGTATTATTTTGGCAAAGTTGGGTCAACAGTTGTTTTTGTTTTAAGTAATATGGGTCAAAAGTTCTGTTGAAAAGTTACATATTTTAAAATGACTAACATATCTAAATGTTATATGCATGCAGCCTGGTCTTAAAACTCTACATCTTTTAAAGTGTAAATGGAGTCTAAACATTGTGGGAGGATTAGAGTGCCAAATAATAATAAATAAGAAGAAGAAGAAATAATTGCTTAGTAGAAATCACAATTGAAAGGCATAGAAGTGCAAAAATTGTTAAATAAAGTGTCAGCTGACATTTTATGATAAATTGCTATAAACACACTTTACAGTTACTTTCCCGGGATATACACTCTCGCAATTAATAATGTTTGAATTGGAATATGTGGCAATTTATTAGCATCTGCCAGCTTTAATGGCAAAAAATTGTTGCCAGTGGTCAATCTATACAGTTACTGTACATCAAACCAAACTCCCAACAATAGGGTTCATTAATCGAGAGCAGAGACAAGGTGAACATCCCTGTTTTGACTCAGCAAGGTTGTTACCCTCTCAGTGCTCTTAGGCAATTTGTATTTGATCAAGTGCGAGATGCCCCCGCCGTCCGATTAATCTTTGCCACATTTTCCAGCTTACGACTGCCGCCCACTATCATTTGGCATCCCTATGTGGCCTGGCGACTGACAGCAACATAAGTCATAGCCTGTATTAAAAACACATTAGGCCAGCGGAAGGAATTAAAGTGCCGCTTATCTAACGGAGAGAAGCTGCTGTGAAAATGAAGCAAACCCTGGCATCTCCATGCATCACCATCCGCCCTCTGACAATTGTGTGACATATGGACTCCCCAAATGCACTCCCCAGCACTTTTCAGAGCCAGGGCAATATGAATATATTCAATTTATGAGATCTAAAAGGATCACTGCACTTCCCCTTCTATCTATTCCTTCTCTCTGCACTAAAGTAGAGGTCGAAAAAAATTGAAAGGTAGTCACAGAGAAAGAGCTAGAATAGCAAAAAAGAAGTGAGACAGGGAAAGGTAGAAAGGGAGAAAGAGAGAATGCTAATTTGAAAGGGTGATGGAAATTAGGGTTGCACGATATTGGAAATAACTGACATTGCGATATTTTGTTTTTCTGCGATATGAAAAAATACCGGATGTATTCAGAAAGAGCTTTGGCTATCAACCTGACAGTCTGTATCCTTCATTCTTCCCCAGCCCCATCCTCTACAATTTTATGAAACTTCTGAAAATTGTTATATTTCAGAACAGGTTGCTAGGTATTAATATGTAACAGTAATAGTATAGCAATAGCAACAGTAGTAAAATAGAATGCGCAATTGGGCATAACTTACCAACTGCAAGATGCAGTCTGTGGCCAAAGCACTGCAATCTCGTCCACTTGTTCAGGTGCAGCCTTCACCATGTTCGCGGCATTGTCTGTATTTGTACAGACTAGACGACTCTCATCTAGTCCCCAATCAGCTAAAGCTTCTCTCATCCCTGTTGCGATGTTCTCGCTTGTATAATCCTCTGGGAAATATGCAGTTTGCAAACAGCGACTTTTCAGGTGGAAGTCCTCATTAATAAATTGTACGGTCAGACTTATGTAGGGCTCCGTTGTCCGGCTGGACCACAAGTCTGTTGTTGCTGTATAATATTCCACTTGTGACAGCTCTGTTTCAACTTGTGCCTTGCATTTTTCGTACAGCTCTGGTATGGCAACTTGAGAAAAATAGTGATGGCATTACACACCGCTTGTCAAGCGACTAGATCATGTTTTTAAAACCCTCTTTGGTAACCGTGTTAATTGATACCATGTCTTTGGCGACGTGAAATGTCATTGAATCTGTGCCATTTGGAACCTTTCTCGTATGTTGTAATACTGGCAAATGCATCCGAAATAGATTTTTGCTTTGGACGGCATTGAGATGCTTTGCACTCGTCATACGAAGATTTGTGGTGCTCCCTTAAATGATCGAACACATTGGTCGTGTTGCCTCGTGTTGTGGCCCCAATTGCAAGGCACTCTCGACAAAGTACCTGTTTTTGGTCAACATCATCCTGTCTGTAGCCGAAATATTTCCATATAATTGACGATGCATTTCTTTTTGCAACCAAATTCTCCATTTCGGTCTTTTTTGCCTGTTCCTCGCTCATCATTTCGTCACGCGCAAGCAGAGCCTGCATGTCAACCAAGTGCAGCAACGAACTCCATGTTTAAAATAATAATAATAATAAACTGTGTATCCAACACCCATAAATCAGAGGAAATTACCTTATATCAGACAGAAATAATGCTAGTTTTCCATTTGAAAAAAAAAAATATTGTAGACTGATATGTTTACCTTACTAAATTGCACATTCTGCGATGTGACTATAGCAGATGCGTACATCGCAATGTCGATGCTGAAACGATATATCGTGCAGCCCTAATGGAAATATCTCTCCTGAGAAGTAATTTGACTTTAATTAAATTCTAAGACGCAAAGTGGGTAGGTTTGTGTTTGACATTGGAATATCATACATTGCTATCCATTAGTGGAAGACAATAGCTAATAATACCAGCTCCTGTCATCAGTACACCGTGTCGCTATACTTTTAAATTAAATGTGTAGTCTTCTTTTCAGTAGATTCAACACAATTGTCAGCAGACATGACATCACATGTTGTTAGCCCCTGCCAAATATCTTCCATATCTGGGACATCACTGAGAGGTGGAGCCTCCTTTACATGGAATCGGGAACCCCCCGAGGTTAAGATGCACACCTGTGTTGAGAAACCATGGAGATAAACCGCACAAACTTTGCAATGGTGGGCTGCACAATTCCATCAGGATGCAAGACACTGCCAACAAGGAGAGGGAATGGTCCTGTGTTGCCTCATGACATATGCCACTGCCATTCTGCTTGTTGGTTCTCACTACAATAGGGACTGGTCCAATGGGATCAATCAGAAATTACAGATAGTGATGGGCAGAACAACCTTTTCGAAAAAAATTGAACTCACGTAGAAAGTCTGCAACACTACCCGCTCAACCGCTCAACTTCACTTATGGGTGTCCCGAAATTGGTATTAAGGCGTAAAGGCCGCCATGCGTATTGAAAGAATTAATGCCATAGATGATAGAACATTTCTATGGTTACTACCAAATAGGCTAACTTGCAACAAAGTGAAGCTACTTATTCTAAATTGTTGATATTGAACCTGGTTTTTAAAACCTGGGACAGTAAATTGTTTGTGATGTAACTACACAGGTTTCGTCCAATAACATGTTTCAACACCCGGCGTCACTTGATCAGAAGTGTTTTGGAACACATTTCGGACATTGTTCTGATGCAGCAAGTGTCGAACAGATAGGAACAGTATCGAGTGTGAGTGCCGAGCAGCCCATCGTTACAGATAGATAAAACACCAGGAGCACCAAGTAATTTATGTGGGGTACTCTCTCAGTTTTGAAAAGTCAAAGATCTAGATGTGTCCTCCTATGCACATCACACCAAGCCGTTCTGCTTTTTATCACATTAACCCTCCACCCCGAAAACAACGTGCCAGTAAACACCTGCTGGTTAGTAAGCACATAACCCTACATCAGTTGCTAGATTAGGCAACCATGTCCAACCTCCATCCCACCAACCTTGGACTGAGTAGACACATTTGCATTTCCCTATGCAAAATACCCAGGGGCTGTCATCATGCTGTGACCAGGACTGTAAAACATGTTCAGTAGTAGTGTTTATTTTTGCAGCATGTGTGTGTCATTTTCTGAATTATGCACCTTTACAGTTAAGATGTAAAAGTGCATAACCCACATTGTTGGAACAGCATGGATTTTCATCATGTAAATCTTTTACATGTTTTAAATACAGTTGTGCTCAAAAGTTTGCATACCCTTGGAGAATTGGTAATATATGTACCATTTGTAAAGAAAACGAGAGAGCAGGCAAAATATGTCTTATTTCTTATGGGATTCACATTCAACTGAATGCAGTAGAATGTGAATCCCAAAATGCCTCCAGGTCATGTAAAGTCTTTGGTCATCTTGCATGAACCGCACGTTTGAGATCTCCCCAGAGTGGCTCAATGATATTAAGGTCAGGAGACTGTGATGGCCACTCCAGAACCTTCACCTTTTTCTGCTGTAACCGGTGGAGGGTCAACTTGGCCTTCTGCTTAGGGTTATTGTCGTGCTGGAAAGTCCAAGAGCATCCCATGCGCAGCCTTGGTGCAGAAGAATGCAAATTGTCTCCCAGTATTGTCTGATAACATGCTGCATTCTTCTTGCCATCAATTTTCACGAGATTCCCTGTGACTTTAGAGCTCACACACATCAAAACATCAGTCAGCCACCACCATGCCTCACAGTGGGGATGGTATTCTGTTCACTATAGGCCTTGCTGACCCCTCTCTAAACATAGCGCTTATGGTTTTGACCATAAAGCTCGATTTTGGTGTCGTCACTCCAAATTACAGTGTGCCAGAAGCTGTGAGGCTTGTCGAGGTGTTGTCGGGCATATTGTAGCCAGGCTTTTTTTGTGGCATTGGCGCAGTAAAGGCTTCTTTCCGGCAACTCGACCATGCAGCTCATTTTTGTTTAAGTGGGTTTTTCTTTGTATCCCGAACAATTCTTCTGGCAGTTTTGGCTGAAATCTTTCTTGGTCTACCTGACCTTGGCTTGGTATCAAGAGATCCCTGAATTTTCCACTTCTTTATAAGTGATTGAACAGTACTTACTGGCATTTGCAAGGCTTTGGATATCTTTTTATATCCTTTTCCATCTTTATAAAGTTCCATTACCTTGCTATGCAGGTCTTTTGACAGTTCTTTTTTGCTCCCCATGGCTCAGTATCTAGCCTGCTCAGTGCATCCACATGAGAGCTAACAAACTCATTGACTATTTATACACAGACACTAATTGCAATTCAAAAAGCCACAGGTGTGGGAAATTCACCTTTAATTGCCATTTTCACCTGTGTGTGTCACCTTGTGTGTCTGTAACAAGGCCTAACATTCAAGGGTATGTAAACTTTTGATCAGGGCCATTTGGGTGATTTCTGTTATCATTATGATTTAGAAAAGAGCCAAATAACTACGCAGGGTTGGGTAGGTAACTTTTTAAATGTAATCCGTTACATTTACAAGTTACCTGTTCACATTTGTAATCAGTATCGAAACTTTTTGATTACTCGAACTCAGTAATGTAATCTGATTACTTTGAATTACTTATAGATTACTTTCATGTTAAGAGGCATTGGAAAACAAATAGGAATAACCTATAACCAACTGAACACCTTTTGCGGGATCAATCAATGTTAGAGTTTACATAGCTGGCCAAAAACGGAATTCGCATTTTACCTTATGGGTTGTGTAGGTTACAGTGTCTTTGGAAATGGGTTTCTAAACCATTGCTTTTTATTTCAATATGATTGGGTTACATCTCTACATTACACGCTAAAGGTCTGTCAGATATTCAGTCATCCCAATTAATCCAATAAACCTCGATCTTCCAGAATCTGACTTTTTATGTGGACATAACCCAAAATCTTATGACGCTTAAGCCTATTCTGTTATTTGTGTTTTATTCATGTTTTTAATTGCTTCAAAACATTGTTGAAAAATAAATGGAAATTACTCAAAAATGTTATTGACATTGTGTGTATATAAAAATCAAGATATCCGTAGCTTTTCGCGCATAAATTAAATCTGCAGTAGTCTAAAGATTTGCTCCACAACCAACATTGTCTAAATGTTGCAGTAACCCCCTGCACGCGAATGCACGTTTGCAATCGTGAACACCTGCATAGAAATAAGATTCACCCACACCAACGTAACCTGCGATTATTATGGCCACCAGTGATGGATTTTTCTAAACGCAAAAGAAATAAACTGTGATTATAAACCTGCACTCTTAACTTAAAGTAAATAACGTGAGCAGCCAATTATAACCAACGAACACAATTTTCAGAGATGCAAAGCAAGCAGAATCACATGGCCTACCTATATGGACGGAGTTGATGTGGCCGAGTCAAATGCAAATAATCATCCTTTGGCAGAGTGCTTCCCAACACACCTTTTCTCCTCAAATTTCATGGTAAATTCCATATAATGTTTTATCTTGAAGGCAGCGTCATGTTACAGCTATCTAACAAATAGTTGCCTAATCTATTAAACAATTCCTGTAAAAGTTCTTCTGTGCAACTCGTCCTGGCTGTGTTGTTCGGTGCATTTGACAAATAAACCTTGAAACTTGAAAAAGATATAACACCAGGTAGGTTGTTATGAGAATTATGCGTCGAGTAGATAACTAAATAACTATGTGATAATAAATGGCTTCATATGATCACTATCCTTAAATAAAAGACAGTTTTTTGCATGATCAGTAATATTTTCAAAATCTATGTCAAAATTTCACAATTTCTGCCAGGGTATGCAAACCTATAAGCATAACTGTATACCTGTCATTCACTGTCCAAGTCCTTGTTAGCCAATCTTGGTTATTAATCAGAGTATGGATCTTCATGTTTATGTTTTCATGTCATCAACATGAAGACACGGGACTAACTGATTAAAACAGATAGATTTCCTGCCAGCCGAGCATATGTAACATCAAAGCCGGCCTATGATGAATGGCTTTCAGAGACACCTGAGGGTAGGAGGCAATAAATGGATTAATGGTGGAATCAACATGATCATTTTAATTCAGGACAGTGTAAAGGTTTTTCGTATAAAAACTCACCACAACACTTACACGGACTAGACCATGAGATATCCTATATATTTAGTGTAAGATAACCCTAAAGAACCTAGCAGGCTTTTTGTACTGAAAGAACAACAGTAACAGTTCAAATATGAATATATCGTTGCACAACATTGCTTACTTCATCTTGGGATTCAATCTGCCCTGGACATGAATGCATACAATGTGTGAAGAGACACATCTAGTTATTCTGCCACATGTAGGAATGTCGCTACTACAGGCAAAGCAGGACTGTGCGCAGACCTTTCGAGGGACATGGGTTTAAATTACAAAAAAGGGTTCCTGGATGAACGCCCGCAACGGAACAGACCATCAGCTTCTGTGATGACGCATGCCTGTCTGAGTGAATGGTGCGCATAACACAGATAGAATGCGGGCACAGATGGGTTCAGTGGGAAGGGAAAGGGGCAGGGTGTCTCTGTGCACATGCCTGTGGCAAAGTAACAACAATGACCATAAACATTCCAGTCCAAAAAAAAATCTATTCATTTAAGTATATAACATATTAAATATATACATGTATTTACTTTTCCCTGTTTCTCATTGTTATTAAAATTACCTTGGATTTTTGTGAAAATAAGAACAATATTGTGTTACATCACAATGATTCCACAATGATTCCAATATTGTGTGTTACATCACAATATTCCAATCAACTGGTTTGTGAAAGGTTTTGATACGTCTGCAGATTAATTTCCTAAATGTCAGGCAATACATTACACTTTATCCCCTCATATCATATAAAAAGCACTCAAAGTAAAAATCCTTCTTGATATTCAATGAGAAACGATGGGAACAAAAAAAAATGTTGAATAGTGTTCCGTCTGTTAATTTCTCATGGAACATCTAGGGCTTCCATGAGAGACTGTGCTAGCAGAATAGAAATTAACAGCGGAGGAGCTAGCATAACCAGGAAAGGTGTGTAATAAATTGTAAACAACATTCACTAGCTCAGACACTGTTACATAATCTCACTAAAGAATATGCCAAATGGATAATATTGGTAAACAACGAAGAAACAGTAAAGCACCTTGCCAAATCCTCCCTGAGGGCCTGGAGTTATTAGATTGTGTGAGGAGTTGCGCATGTTAAGGTACAACATCCTCAAAATTATCAATAGCTAATAACAAAGAAAATGTGTAGGCAAATAAGGTTTCTCCGTCTACGCCATTAGCCATTCCATCAAAGGATTAGCTTTGCATGGCATTAGGTCCAACCCTGGGTTTAGCTAGTGGACAGTCCCAGGTTATCACTACCCAACTAATAGAGATGCATTGCATGATGGGGTCATAGGGGTAAACCTTGATAGTGTAATTACCATTTCCTTGCAATCCTCTGATACTGAGGACCAAAGTGGTAAAAAATGAAATAAGTAAATATGTAAGTGAATAATGAATTAAAAACATACTTTTATTTAAAAATAATATAAGAATAAGCTCTAAATTATTATGAAATATTTTTCATAGTGTTACTTTTCAAAATAATGGTCCCATATAATTTCAGAAAAATACTTTGTGGCCCACTTGCTTTTTTCATGATGGCCATTTATCAGAAGATGTACTGTATTTTACAACATTATTGCCTTTGTCATGATTTCATGACCTTTTTCATTATCCCAATAACATGTGATAATGACATGATTGGCTTACTGTTTACCTTTTACAAGCTAGCATTGCATATCAATCAATCAATCAAATTTATTAAGCCCTTTAAACATCAGCAGTTGTCACAAAGTGAAAACCCCAAGTGAAACCCCAAGGAGCAAGCAAAAACCGTATGGAAGCACAGTGGCTAGGAGAGGGGCGGAAATTTAGGAAGAAACCTTGAGAGGAACCAGGCTTGGAGGGGTGACCAGTCCTCTTCTGGCTGTTTTGACAGTACAAGTTGTAATAATTAATAAATGCATGTGGGCTGTGTCTGGAGTCTATAAAACCTAATCCAGGTCAGAAGCATCACCAGATGGACAAGGACAGGGACAACCCGGGGGGAATGGTCAGCAGAGTGGCAACTGGAATCTTCAGGTATTGTCTTGATCTGCAACACAGCCAGGAGGACTTTGGACAGGGACAGCAACGAGTCTTTCGATCCTAGTACTCCGGAGATGTGGGACAAGACCTAATGTCCTCCTAAGTTTAAACAGAGCAGGAGACAAAGAAAATTTAGAGAGTGCATTCCTTAGATTTACAAGGATTTACAATGGAGAAGGAGAACTGACCCTACTTCCCGGGCATGATAATATAGAAGCGTAAAACCTTGGGGCTGAGATAGGGGGGTCCAGTGACACTGTAGTCCTGTCTGGGGGAGCCCCCGGACAGGGCGCAACAGGCATGAAGTCAATCTGCCCCCATTGCCAAGCATCAACCAAAGGGACACCAACCAACTGTAACCATCCTGAATGAGGGCCGAGTATTGCCAGCAGAGTACAGCCCAATTGCCAAGTGCGCAACAGAGAGACAACAACAAGCCAGTGATTCTGCCCCCAAATGGCATTGTAGAGAGGGCATCCCAGTGGCGATGAGAGCCCACCAGGGAAGACAGCAAGGGTGGACAATATCAAGCCTTTCTGGTCACCTTCACGCCCCTGGGCCAGACTACGCTTAATCATAGACCATGCTGTAGAGATGAATCTTTAGTAGACACTTGAAAGTTTGCACTGAGTTTGCATTTCTAATCTTAATTGGTAAATCATTCCACAGTAGTGGAGCTCTATGAGAGAAGGCCCTGCCTCCGGCTGTTTGTTTAGAACTTCTAGGTACAATTAAAAGGCCTGCATCTTGCAATCTAAGGTTACGTGTAGGTATGTATGGCTGGATCATTTCAGTGAGGTAAGTAGGAGCAAGTCCCTGTATTGATTTATAGGTTAACAATAAAACCTTAAAATCAGCCCTAACCCTAACAGGCAGCCAGTGTAAAGAGTCTAGTACTGGAGTAATGTGTTCACATTTTTTGGTTCTATTTAGGATTCTAGCAGCCGTGTGCAGCACTACTTGAAGTTTATTTATTGATATTATTTTTCCGGTTTAAGGGTAACCGGAAAGAAGAGCATTGAAGTAATCTAATCTAGAAGTAACAAAAGCATGGATTTGTTTTTCTGTATCAGTTTTTGATAGAAAGTTTCTGATTTTTGCAATGTTTCGAAGATGAAAATAAGCAACTCTTGAGACATATTTTATATGTTCATCAAAGGAGAGGTCAGGGTCAAGGGTAACGTCAAGGTTTCTTACAGTTTTTTGGGATACGACCATGCAGCCGTCGAGGTTCACAGTGAGATCTGCCAACAAAGCTCTTTGTTTCTTGGGTCCTAAAACAAGGATTTCTGTTTTTCTTGAGTTTAAAAGCAAGAAGTTCTCTGTCATCCACTTCCTAATATCTGAAACGCATGCTTCCAAATTAGCTAATTTTGGGGCTTCTCCATGCTTCATTGAAATATATAACTGTGTGTCATCAGCATAACAGTGAAAATTGACATTGTGATTCCAGATTACATCACCCAGAGGCAGCATATATAGTG
>JACXGI010018746.1:0-12860 GCA_016801175.1 Esox masquinongy | reverse complement strand
CCTGCCTCTATTATGAGACCATATCCTGAATTACAGTCCCTACCTGCCTTTTTTAGTTTTCTAAGCAATACAGCCAGATTACATTCACATTAAAAGATTACAACATATCACCTTTAATTGGGCTAAGGTTTTAGAGGTCTTTTTAAGCATACCTGTTAAATACTATTTTTTTATGCATACCATTTAAACAATTTATTTTTTATTCTGTTGTATTTTCTTTATACCTCTACTGTTGAGTTGAAAATGTGGTTATTGACTAAAATATATAGTAAATATAAATAATAATGTTAAATGACATTTCATGTGTTATGATTGAATCAGCAACTTAGTGGTATGCAGTTCGTAAAGATAGAGATGCAATTAAAAGATTGGATGTAAAAGATTTGCTTAGCAAATCAGGAATTGAAATGATAGACATTTTTTAAAAGAACTGAACTAAAAGATTCTGTTCACTTTAAGTGTTTCAGAGCAAACCAAACTGATTTAATGAACCGAATTAATTTGCTCCCACTCAACTTTCACCATGCGACATATGTTCACCAGGTGTGTTCGTATAGCCACACCTCTCACTTATTCCATCATGGACTGGTCAAGTTACAAACTTGAAACACTACCTCATCAGGGCACATTCCAACAATGGTGAACCTACACATATTCCCCTGTGCCAAATTAAACAAGACCAGTCACATTCTTAAACTTCTAGGGCGTCATACTGTGTCAGTCACCTGAGTGTGTCAGCCTTTTAGAACTAAAGAACTATGTAGTTTTCGCAGTGTGTCATGTTTTGGTAAGATCTGAGCATTTCTAATGAACACTTACGGTGAGTTCAAGTTTGCAGTATTTGAAAGTTCTCCACTCTGAAGACTACAGTCATGATAAGGAGCACTCCATTGATGCGTTTCCTGTTTTTATCAGGTACGTATTTTTCCAGTGTATTCAATATCATTGAAATAATTTATTGGAATAATTGTGGTAATTGAGGCATACTTGGTATGATTTAGGAATAATTTAATAAGGCATTAGAATACAAATCTTTCAGAAAGAGGTAGAGTAAATGGTAAGTGTTGTGGAACATAATACATCATTCTGAGTGTTAAATTTGCATTATGTAAATACCTTATTGAAAAATATGTGATCTTGCTGCGGTGTGTGAAATGTAGATACACAGCAAGGAGAAATTAACTTGCTCTCAAATTGTGTTTGTGTATTTCACAGGAATGTGTTGTCTCACTGCAAAAAATTCTACAGAAGGATCACTGACAACCGAACCCCTATCTACACTGGAAAAGACTACCGGTTACTTACCTGAAAGCACTACTACTGCACCTATCCAAAACACTACTGCAAACCCTGGACCAACTACATTCAAAACAACAGAGCAAGTTACAATCGGACAGTTAACTACTGAATACCCAACATCTGATCAACCATCTACTGCATCTACTGCAGTCATACATGGAGAAAATATAAACATAACATCTGTACCAGCTACATCTACAGAGCAAAGTTCAGCCGGAGATATCTCTACCAGACTCAAAATATCCGACCTGTCCACTTCTCCACCTGTTCAAAAAACAACTACACTCAATAACACAGCAGATGTTTCTACTGGACAGCTGACCTCTGACCAACCCACTACTACAATTGTTCAAAATATCCCTTCAACACCTGCACCAACTACATTCAATACCACAGAACTTGTTTATACTAGACAGCTGAGCTCAGACCAAGCTACTACAAGAACTATTCCAAACACCCAGACAACATCTGTACCAACTACATCTATCATTAATACCACAGAACACGTCGCAACTGAACAGTTAACAACTGAAGTCTCAACAGCTAACCAAGCAACTCCTGTAACTATTCAAAACACCCCCTCAACATCTGTACCAGCTACATCAACCAATACTACCACAGAGCAAGTTTCAACAGAACAGTTAACTATTGGAATCTCAACTACTAACCAAGCAACTTCTGTACCTGTTCAAAATACCACCTCAACTCCTGTACAAACTACATTCAATGCCACTGAGAGTGTTTCTACTGGACAGCTGAGCTCTGACCAACTAGCTACTACAATTGTTCAAAACCCCTTCTCAACATCTGTACAAACTATATTATCCATTAATAACACAGAACCTGTTACATCTGAACAGTTAACTACTGGAATCTCAACCACTAACCAAGCAACTTCTGTACCTGTTCAAAACACCACCTCAACTCCTGTACAAACTACATTCAAAGCTACGGAGTATGTTTCTAGTGGACAGTTTAGCTCTAACCAAGCTATTACTACAATTGAAAACACCCCAACAAGTTCAACAGCCATTCAAGGAAGTACTGCATATTTTCAAAACACCACCTCAACCCCTGTACAAACTACATTCAATAACCCTGAGCAAGTTTCCACTGGACAGCTGACCTCTGACCAAGAGGCTACTATATTTGTTCAAAACACCTTCTCCACATCTGTACCAACTAAATCTACCATTAACACCACAGAACATGTTACAACGGAACAGTTAACTACTGAAAGCTCAACCACTGACCAAGTAACTCCTGTACCTGTTCAAAACACAACCTCACCTCCTGTACAAACTACATTTAAAGTTACTGCGTATGTTTCTACTGTACAGCTGAGCTCTGACCAAGCAACTGCTGGAACCGTTGAAAACACCCCCTCAACTCCTGGACAAACTACATTAAATTTCACTGAGATTGTTACTACTGGACAGATAACATCTCTCCAAGCTACTGCAAGAACTGTTCAAAACACCCAGACAACATCTGTACCAACTACATCTATCAGTAACACCAAAGAGCATGTTTCAACAGAACAGTTAACTACTGACAACTCAACAGCCAGTCAAGGAAGTACAGTACCTGTTCAAAACACACCTACTACTCCCGTACTAACTATATTCAATAATACTGAGCCTGGTTCTACTGGACAGCTGACTTCTGACCAAGCAACTACTATAGTGGTTCAAGAAACCTTCTCAGCATCAGTACCAACAACTGTCAATATCACTGAGCTTGTTACTACTGGACAGATAACATCCATCCAAGCTGCTACAAGAACTGTTCAAAACAACCCAACAACAACTGTACCAACTACATCAACACTTAATACCACAGAACATGTTTCAACAGAACAGTTAACTACTGGAATCTCAACCACTACCCAAGCAACTTCTGTACCTGTTCAAAACACCACCTCAAGTCCTGTACAAACTACATTCAATGCTACTGAGAGTGTTTCTACTGGACAGCTGACCTCTGACCAAGCAACTCCTGTAACTAATCAAAACACCCCAAATACATCTGTATTAACTTCATCAACCATTAATACCACAGAGCAAGTTTCAACAGAACAGTTAACTACTGGAATCTCAACCACTAACCAAGCAACTTCTGTACCTGTTCAAAATACCACCTCAACTCCTGTACAAACTACATTCAATGCCACTGAGCGTGTTTCTACTGGACAGCTGACCTCTGATCAAGCAACTCCTGTAACTATTCAAAACACCCCAACAACATCTGTATTAACTTCATCAACCATTAATACCACAGAGCAAGTTTCAACAGAACAGTTAACTACTGGAATCTCAACCACTAACCAAGCAACTTCTGTACCTGTTCAAAACACCACCTCAACTCCTGTACAAACTACATTCAATGCCACTGAGCGTGTTTCTACTGGACAGCTGACCTCTGATCAAGCAACTCCTGTAACTATTCAAAACACCACAACAACATTTGTGTTAACTTCATCAACCATTAATACCACAGAGCAAGTTTCAACAGAACAGTTAACTACTGGAATCTCAACCATTAACCAAGCAACTTCTGTACCTGTTCAAAACACCACCTCAACTCCTGTACAAACTACATTCAATGCTACTGAGAGTGTTTCTACTGGACAGCTGGACTCTGACCAACTAGCTACTACAATTGTTCAAAACCCCATCTCAACATCTGTACAAACTACATTCAATACCACTGAGCTTGTTACTACTGGACAGATAACATTCGTCCAAGCAAATACAAGAATTGTTCAAAACACCCCAACAACATCTGTATTAACTTCATCAACCATTAATACCACAGAGCAAGTTTCAACAGAACAGTTAACTACTGGAATCTCAACCACTAACCAAGCAACTTCTGTACCTGTTCAAAACACCACCTCAAGTCCTGTACAAACTACATTCAATGCTACTGAGAGTGTTTCTACTGGACGGCTGAGCTCTGACCAACTAGCTACTACAATTGTTCAAAACCCCTTCTCAACATCTGTACAAACTACATTATCCATTAATAACACAGAACCTGTTACAACTGAACAGTTAACTACTGGAATCTCAAACACTAACCAAGCAACTTCTGTACCTGTTCAAAACACCACCTCAACTCCTATACAAAATACATTCAATGCTTCTGAGCGTGTTTCTACTGGACAGCTGACCTCTGACCAAGCAACTCCTGTAACTATTCAAAACACCCCAACAACATCTGTATTAACTTCATCAACCATTAATACCACAGAGCAAGTTTCAACAGAACAGTTAACTACTGGAATCTCAACCACTAACCAAGCAACTTCTGTACCTGTTCAAAACACCACCTCAACTCCTATACAAACTACATTCAATGCTACTGAGCGTGTTTCTACTGGACAGCTGAGCTCTGACCAACTAGCTACTACAATTGTTCAAAACCCCTTCTCAACATCTGTACAAACTACATTCAATACCACTGAGCTTGTTACTACTGGACAGATAACATTCGTCCAAGCAAATACAAGAATTGTTCAAAACACCCCAACAACATCTGTATTAACTTCATCAACCATTAATACCACAGAGCAAATTTCAACAGAACAGTTAACTACTGGAATCTCAACCACTAACCAAGCAACTTCTGTACCTGTTTAAAACACCACCGCAACTCCTGTACAAACTACAATCAATGCTACTGAGCGTGTTTCTACTGGACAGCTGACCTCTGACCAAGCAACTCCTGTAACTATTCAAAACACCCCAACAACATTTGTGTTAACTTCATCAACCATTAATACCACAGAGCAAGTTTCAACAGAACAGTTAACTACTGCAATCTCAACCACTAACCAAGCAACTTCTGTACCTGTTCAAAACACCACCTCAACTCCTGTACAAACTACATTCAATGCTACTGAGAGTGTTTATACTGGACAGCCGACCTCTGGCCAAGCCACTACAATAATTGTTGAAAACACACATTCAACATCTGTAATTTTAAATTCCACAGAACATGCTTCAACCAGACAGGTAGCTACCGAACACCTAACCTCTGAACAAGCAGCTACTACTGCAAGCTTACCTTTTCAAAACATTTCCTCAACTACAACTAATACCACGGAAAATGTGACCATTGAACAATTAAATACCGGACAGCTAACCTCTAAGCACGCAACTACTGTGCCTGTTCCAAATGTAAACTCGACATCGGCACCAACCACATTTAATACAAGTGAGCAAGTTTCAACCGGACAGTTTTCTACCACAGCCCTAAAATCTGACGCAGTGACTACTCTAACAGTTCAAAACCCAACTACATTAAATTTCACAGTGCTTGTGTATACTGCACAACTAGTCTCTGACCAAGCAAATACAACTGTTCAAAACATCCTCTCAACTCCTGTACCAACCACACTCAATACCACTGAGAATGGTACAGAGCAAGTGGCTACTGGTTATTTATCTACAAGTGCTACTACTGAGAATCAATCTCTTCAACTGACCACTGAGTCTACAGACACAGAAATGCAAAGTAACATAACACAAATGACTACTGCTGAACACAGTCCTGCCCTTGATGTGACCAAATATTCAGCTTGGACTACTCCACTCAGTACCACAGAGCCAGTCAGTTTCTCCACTGTAATGCCTACTGGAAACATTCAAGGTTTAACTCCAGGTAACATTATCTGTGTTGTTTCTAAGATGTTTTATTAAGCACACGCACGAAAAATACAAATTTACTTAGAATCCCTATTAGCGGACACCATGGTGATAAATATTCTTCCTGGGGTCCGACAAAGGAAAGAACAGACAAAAGAGAATGGTTATTTGCCATTATATCTTTCTCTTCCTCAGAAAATCTGATTCTAGTCCAGAAGAACATGACATGGAACGAGGCCCTGAGCTACTGCAGAGAGAACTATGTTGACCTGGCGTCCATCACCTCAGAGCTGCTCCAGGGCTTGGTGGCCGAGAAGGCCGCCAACGCCACCTCATCATACGTCTGGGTGGGCCTGCGCTTCACTTGTAAATTCCACTTCTGGTTCTGGATCACATCTGACCCAGCCTCGGGCTGCTACCAGAACTGGGCCCCGGGGGACGGATCAGACAGCCAGGATGACTGTGGTGTTGCTGGTGCTCTAGAGACCACTGGGCGGCAGCAGTGGGTTAGTCTGGAGGAGAACCAGATGCTCAACTTCGTGTGCTACAAATGTACTGGACTATAGTGAGGGGATGGCACACATCTGACTCATAGGACTCCTGAACTGTTTCTGTTAATCCAGTATGTTGCTTCATTGATGTGAATACAAGCAATGTTAATAATGGCAACCTGTGACAGTCAGGGATTGGGTGTCCTTGGATGTATTACATCTTCATTAACATGTTAAACTTTTGTTAGGCTACAGTTTGTTCCAAGGCCTACTCAGTTGCTGTACAGTGTTCAAATATCTATGGATTTCTGCAGCATCATGTAACATAATCAACAGTATATATATATATATATATATATATATATATATATATATATATATATATATATATATTTTTTTTCAATACAACAGTATTTCATGACAGTATTGCACGACTATGAAAGAAACACATGTATGCCTACTTTCTTTTATGTATTATCATGTATTTCCACTCAGTCCTTGGTGGACAATGAGCGACACACAGACAATGTCACAGGTGTCAGTGTGATATGACAAGACACTATAAAATGTTCTATACTTTTGGTGGGTAACTAATTTACATATCGACTCCCCCCAAGACTCAGGCCCCATAGGTTGTGTACCCGGCGACCACAAGGCCAGGGCATCAGTCAAAGTCAGTCACCACCCCAGACGGCCTCGTGCCCTCCCTCTTCTCCTTCCTACTCCGCTCCATGACTTTCGCCAACCGCCACCTGGAAGTCAAGTCTCATCCAAGACCGCTTTCTGTCTGCACCCTTCAAGCCAAAGACGGATCTGTCTTCAGCCACCTGTATATACCGTCCAATGAGATGTTGCTAATATACATAGATGCTCACTTCACAAACACTATGTTTAAAGTTAACCTTGTTTTATTCTGGGACCTTCAATAGTTTCTCATTTTGTGTGATAGAATTGTATCTCAGTTGTGGTAACACACTACTATTAAACTATTAACTACTATATTTGTTGATGAATTAAAGCTTGTATTACGTCCTTGCTGTAGAACTGTCTGCCACAAATACTACATTGACACAGCAGTAAATTGTATATTAAACATTTAAATGTTATGAACCAAATGTTTTTGTGTTAATATTATTGTACATGCTGTTCTACCGATCAAAGTATAACTACACTTATATTCTTCTTTAATAAATTTGTTTCACAATATGTATGATACTCTATAAACAAGGTGGCTAAAATAACAATGTCATTATGCAATAAAATCTGCTCTGTACTTATCCCTCTGAGAACTACTCTGTGGTAAAACTGCTTTAGTTTGAAAACCTTGCCAGGAACACTACTTTATTTTAGATACCAACAGTCTCATAACTTCTGAAAAGTTTTCTCTCTATCCCAGGACCACCCACAAAATAAAGATTTATAATGATCATACTTTTGATATTTCAGAATTTACATATGCTTCAATATTAGAAAACAGATTTCTGGAACTACAGTAGATCAACATTTATATTCAATCAATATTTATTTGATATGATACACAAAACAAATCATGTTACCCCGTAATCTATCTGCATGGCTCCTGACCAACCAGCCGCTGCATATTCATAGATCCTTCCTTAAGAATGGCCCTGAAAAGCTTGTCACCTCTCACTCGCTATGGGCCATTAGACAAGAGTCTGTCACAGGGTCGGCTATCCTTGAAAAGGCATTGGTCAGTGCGCCTCCATGCCCTCTGTGCAGTTCAATGTTAACGTGCTGTCGGGTACATCCACCCGGCCTTTGCCTCCTCCTCCTTTTCATACCCTCATCTCCTCTTGTGTGCTCTCAGGCTGGCTTTGACCATGTGACCCTCACTCCTGACCCCTGGAGCCATTCCCACGACACACCCTTTTGTGAGACCCTCCATGGTAACCCCGTGGTCACTCCCTCTCCCTAAACCCCAATAGATTATTGGGGGGAAGAATATATCTACATCTATATGATTATATAATTCACGCGCATTGGGTATAAAAATAATATACAAGAATTGCAAAGCGAAATTACAATCAACAAATTTTGACAATAAAATATCAATACAGGCTCTCACTTAAAAATAAGGGAAATTAAGTTTGCAGCCATGATGGAGCCCAAGCCAAACTCAATTGTATGACACAGTATCCAACTCCTAAACAGTAGGTGAACTGTTACATTCAAATGTGTTTTTAGAATAACTTCTTTTGCCCAGTAAACAGTGGATTGGTTGTGACAGAATGCTTTGGCATAGGTCCCCACAGTTGTCAAATTATGACCGATGTAAATGCACCTCACCACCTGCCATTATACCTCCATCTTTCTGTCTCTCAGTCTGAACTCCTTCACTACCCCCTCCCTCTCGTTGCCCTCTGTCACTATCCCAGTTAATTCTAGCAAAAGAGATTTTCTCTACTGAGGCCCGGTCTCTTAGGTAACCCCAGTGCTGCATGAGATGAGATGCATAGAAGGAGATAGGGAGACGGAAAAGACAGGCAGAACAACCAACAGTTGAGCATGGAAACAGACCACAGCGGAGGGGTATGGAACATGGGACAGGAATATGTTGAGAGGAAAGCAGGGTTTTGTGTAAAGGTAAGGGTCATCTCTGCGAATATGAATAACAAATTAAGATAAGTATAACAACGGCCAGAGTTCTTTTTCTTGTGAGTGGTATAATTTTTTACAAAAATACTAAGATGATTATTAATGTATAGCAACTATGATTTTCAGCTTTACCAAATTAGACAATAGCCTATTTCCAAGACGCACATGAAGACTTGTCCTGTATCAAAGTGAAAATCTCCATGTGTTTTTGTTCAGGATCTGTTCAACTGACTCAGGGAAACCAGTACTTAATGTGTAGTATTAATTAGGTTGTGAAAGGTCTACATTTGTGCAGGGAAACAGCTCTCTCCCACCCAAAGAAATGAAGCTGCAATTGAATGACTGGAAGGGCTGCAGTTGAATGACTGTCTAACATTCAGTACATAACACATCATGATAGAATATTAGAATAAATTGTTTGATCAGATTTCTACAAAATCAAGATTAAGGATGCAGACATAATTATCTCTCCAATATTGTAATAATTACAATGGAATAACATTATTTATAACGGCTGTATTATATATTTCTTTTTTATAGAATACCTTAATGGATAGTCGAAGATTTAAGATAATTGAGCTAAGACCATTTCAATACTGTAGTGAAAAACTTGCAACACAATTTTTAGTAGGCCTATCTGTGGTTTATGATTTGAAAGTAGCTTGCATGGCGTCATTTCTGTCTCATGGTTTATTGATGGAATGTATGTGACTGTTGGTTTTCAAAGCAGTTTTTTCTTGCAGTAAAAGTGCTTTACCCAGGTTTCCTCTGACTCTGCTGGGTCTGGGGAGTGTGGAGCTGATTGTCCAAACGCAATTTTTGAGTCTGCCTAATGCTAATCCTGGAGTTGTGTATGGACATCATTCTCCAGACTCTCACTCACACACAGGGAATGCATTCAGATAGGGTAGGAAATGGGACAAAAGTGCTGGAAAACCAAAAACATTTTTGGTGAAATAATGGTATAAAAAATGTCTAAACAATCATTTGTCAAGGCCTGTGTTCATTACAGATTAGTTATATTTGCTTGAAAGTTGTTTATATTGGCCTTATTTCAGTAGCTGACATGATCCAAAGCTGTTATAGGCCCAGATATTAAAGGCCCAGTAAATGCTATACTTCACTGCACCTTGAAAGTAGGCCTATATCAGCTTTAGAAATAATATCCTCTTTTTGTAGATTTCTTGACCATGTATTTGTTGTCATGTTTATACAAAAATAATAAATACAATTGTAGAAATTCAACATGATTAATGTTCTCATTTTATTCTGAGTTGCGCTGTAGGTATAGTTGGTGTATTGACTAAATCAACAGCCATGTTACAAATATTGGACTACATGGAATGATTTCTGGTTTCTGTTTTGTAGATTGTGTTGAATATAAATATTCAGTCAGTGAGCCAATCACTGGCTGCAACCATTTAACTTATACTCAGTAACAAAGTCATGAAATTGTCGGCAGGCTTTCTTGTTTATGTTTGCTTGGCACTTAACCTCATCTGGCACTTGTTCAATCCAAGTATTTGATTCCAAAAGGTACTGCATCCTAAAAGGCAAAGAGGAAAAAACACAGATGGTGAGAATTACTGATGAAGACCAGTTCTCACGGCGTAGAAAATACTTTAGTAGGAAAACCATCTTCAAGGTTCTTCTGCTGTCATTGGCAGTATTGTAGTACTTACTGGCCATTAGAGTCAGTAGTTAAGCCATCTTTGCCCATGATGAGGTATGTTTTTCCAGCCTCTAGCTGTCCTTTACACTGAAGCCGCCTGGCAAACACTCTCACGTTGTTCTCCACCAGGTTTAAATCTCCCGCTAACAGAAAGAGGAGACAGTTTTACAACAGACCAGGTTCTGGATGGCCGAAACACGTCTTGATTTTCATCAACGTTTCTGCCCCTCCAGTACTGGTGTTAAAGAGACCATACAAAAGAAAGAAATCTATAATGTGAATTCTGAAACAATTTACTAATTCACTAAACTTTGCAGAAGCCAACTATCAAATTATTATTTGGAAATAATGGTCATTAAAATGTAAATGACAGACATGGATCTGTCATGTGAAGTACAACTTACTGACTCGGAGTATGCTTGTCACAGTAGAACTGTAGAGTGCAAAGTTACTCTTCACAGACATACTGTCAACTCGGACAGTGAAACCTTAAACAAAGCCAAAACAAAAGACTCATAACAAGCACAATTTACTGTGCAGATCTTTTCACTAATGAAAAAAATGTTTGCATCACAACTTTATTGTCTACCTACCATAATCCACAGTGGGGAAAAAGCAAGCAAACTCAAAGCGGTGGTCCTTCATTAACTTCTGTGGTCGAAAGGCATTCCTCTCTTTGTGACAGGGCCCTAGGACATCATTGGAATTATTTTAACGTCATGCCAACATCAGTTCAAATAGTATGAAGTATTATAGCTACAATCTCAAAAGAACAAATCCAGCCCTAAACTCAGTTCTGGTGCCATATAAGCAATGACGTAATCCTTCTATAATCCGTGAGAGTTGAGAGAATTTGTTTCCATATTAATGGGAATACACACTTACTCTCTGCACATTGGCACACATCTGCATCGCATAGAGCTGAAACCATCTTGCTGTGTTTCGGTGCAGCATAGAAAGTAGTACACTTTCTGTCTGTGCGAGTGTATGAGTTTATATGCATGTTTGTGTGTGAGAGAGGGGGGGGGAGAAAATTAGAAAGCGAGAGAGAGGGATGAAGAGAGTCAACATGCATTTATTTCTATTGATGGCAAAGAATTATTAAAATACTATTTAACAGAGATAAAAGATCAATATAATAAGTAGTGCAGGAATATGAACACAAAGCCTGGCTTAACCTGGTTCATAGTAGTCATAGATCGAGGCAGGGGCAGGCTGTAGCATCCCTACAGGTACGCTCTGTTTAGCTCGGAAAGCTATACAGTCATCCGGCTCAATCTGGACAGAGAGAAAAATAGACCATCAGGACTACAGGTGTCACAGCATTCTGCTGAGCTGCTTCTGTGTTGATGAGAAAATTACCTTATTGAAGTACATCAGCACTTTGTCATGTGACAGCTCATAGTGAGAGATGTACTGTTCAGGCATCGCTTTCAGCTGTGGGGAGACGTGAGTCAGAGGTGGTAGTGGCTCCAGTTTCTGCAGGTTTCTACTACGAATGAATCAGGTATCCTTTGATACATTCAGGAACACTTTTCAACTCAAAATTATGAATTAATATGAGGATAAGGGTTATTAAGAATTACTTTATCCAAGTCTTCAGTCTGTGCCTGAAAACCACTTAGCAGTGTGATATCAGCTATGGCCATTCCTGTTAAGTTCCTGTTAATTCTATACATAAAGGAGACAAAGTTGGGGTGAGATAAGAGGTGAAGCAGTGCCCTATTTACTACATGTCATCACAAAATATAACGTTAGCCACAAATCTGTTTAACCAACCTGAAACAGACTTCGTATTGAACTAGATTTTCGGGTTCCAGGCTCTGCTGAGTATCTCTCCTGCGTCTGCTTCGAGCATCGAACCACTCGATCGCTGATCGTGGGATGTCCTCCTCCTCGCTTCTCTCATCGTCTGCGTAGTCTTCCAACTCAGAGTATTCTTCAACAATGCGAGCTGATAAAGAAATGTGTCATCATAACATTGAAACTCAATCAGGCATTACTTTTAGCAAAAGGAAGACTGTATTAGTGTTGTACAATCACCAGTATACTTCACAATGCCCTCTACTTTGACTCACCAGTATACTTTACAATGCCCTCTACTATGACTCACCAGTATACTTTACAATG
>JACXGI010018745.1:0-12878 GCA_016801175.1 Esox masquinongy | reverse complement strand
TGTGTGTGTGATTGTGTGTGTGTGTGTGTGTGTGTGTGTGTGTGTGTGTGTGTGTGTGTGTGTGTGTGTGTGTGTGTAAAATAGTTTACTAAACACAGACCACCAAAGCCATTGGATTGATGTGACAGTTGACCGTCCAACAACAGAATCTTAGTAAAACCTCCTCCTGTTAACTCGGCTACTAACCATGAAGAAAGAAAACCATGTAGCACAGGAGGTGAACAGAAACTGATAGAAACATGGATAGAAAACACACACACATCTTCTCCTGTGTTTCAGGGTGTCTCTGTCCCCTCTGATCCAGTGTTACCTGTCTACTTCCCTCTCCTGTCCCCAACTCCTCTTCTTTTCCTGTTCCTCTTTTCTGTAATATTTGTCTCTCAATCTGCTCTGCTTCACTGTTCCTCGCACACTCTCCTCTTTTCCTCTCCTCCTCTATCCTTGCTCCTCTCCCACTTTCTTCTGTCTTATTCTCCCTCTCTTCCTCTTGTTAGAAATTAGCAGTTAATAAGTATAGTGGTAAAATAATATAGAACCCGTTGGTGTCAAGGGAGAGATTGATTTGGTTATTTATTGGATTATTGCAGCATCGTTGCCTCAGGTGAATGTCATCAGATAGTTACTCTCACACATTTATACAGACAGGCGTGTCTACCTAGACCAATGCATTTAAATTCTATGGCCCATAATCCAATCTCCTACGTTCTACTCCCAAGCCAAAATGGTCAATGTAAACATCACACATTCCTGAGTGTGACTCCTTAAGAGAGAGAATCTAAGCACAGATGTCGTCTTATTCTTAATTAATCTATATGTAATAAAACATACATCCATAATACCACACTCTCCTCTTCACAGATGTAAAAAAAAAAACCATTACATGTTGATAAAAAGTACAATTCAATTCCTAATGAAAAGAAAAGGCCCAAATACTTATGTTAAAAACAATAAAGAAAAACAACATAAAAGGAGTATCTGACCAATGAGGCCTTTTTGTTCCTTAAAAGAAATGAATGGAAACAAGAAGTAATTGACACACCCCACTCTGACACATAACCCAATGTATGACAGTCATCAGTCCCTCCCCCACCTCAGATTATAAGGGTTGAGATAACATGTTGACTTTAAACAGGCTACTATCGGTTTTAATGTTGGAAATCAGGCAAAAAATGTCAATTTCCGCCTAGAATTATGTACCCAAATCTAAATGCTTTTAGCTCATGACCTGAATATAGTAGAAACATATGTTTGGTTCAATCAACACTCTGTAGATTGTAGGAATTATAAAGATGAAACAAAACAAAAACATGCGTTTTTTGTTAAAAAAAAATCATAATCATGTTTGAAATGCAGTGGGGAAGGCCAAACATGGAGTAGGAAGCTTGAGACACTTCCACTAGATCCACTAGATGGCAGCAGAGTCTGGGTAAAACTTCAGGCCATTTGATGCACAATTCAGTAATCTAGTTACACATTTCCAAAGTATGTTCATAGTGTCGTTTACAGATTGGCCACTTTGTGCCAAATTGGACACTTTGGACACATTATGAATTTTCAAGTTCATACCTACACAGAACACATAATAATGCAAAGGTGATTATAAATAAGGGTTACACACTCCCAGGAATGTTATACATGATGGAAAATTTGCTCCCCTTCATAAAGGTACTAACAGGAGGCGCAACAAGGAGACGGATCCAATGCCTCCTTACACATAGATAACATTTTTACAATAAGGGCCAAGTTAGACATTGATGGCTGTGTGTTGAATTATTTTGAGGGGACAGCAAATGTACACTGTTATACAAGCTGTACACTCACTACTTTACATTGTAGCAAAGTGTCATTTCTTCAGTGTTGTCACATGAAAAGATATAATCAAATATTTGCAAAAATGTGAGGGGTGTACTCACTTTTGTGAGATACTGTACATATACAGTGAGGGGAAAAAAGTATTTGAACCCCTGCTGATTTTGTACGTTTGCCCACTGACAAAGAAATGGTCAGTCTATAATTTTAATGGTGGGTTTATTTGAACAGTGAGAGACAACAAAAAAATCCAGAAAACGCATGTCAAAAATGTTATAAATTGATTTGCATTTTGATGAGTGAAATAAGTATTCAACTCCTCTGCAAAACATGACTTAGTATTTGGTGGCAAAACCCTTGTTGGCAATCACAGAGGTCAGACGTTTCTTGTAGTTGGCCACCAGGTTTGCACACATCTCAGGAGGGATTTTGTCCCACTCCTCTTTGCAGATCTTCTCCAAGTCATTAAGCTTTCAAGGCTGTCGTTTGGCAAGTGGAACCTTCAGCTTCCTCCACAGATTTTCTATGGGATTAAGGTTTGGAGACTGGCTAGTCCACTCCAGGACCTTAATGTGCTTCTTCTTGAGCCACTCCTTTGTTGCCTTGGCCATGTGTTTTGGGTCATTGTCATGCTGGAATACCCATCCACGACCCATTTTCAATGCCCTGGCTGAGGGAAGGAGATTCTCATCCAAGATTTGACGGTACATGGCCCCGTCCATCGTCCCTTTGATGCTGTGAAGTTGTCCTGTCCCCTAAGCAGAAAAACACCCCCAAAGCATAATGTTTCCACCTCCATGTTTGACGGTGGGGGTGGTGTTCTTGGGGTCATAGGCAGCATTCCTCCTCCTCCAAACACGGCGAGTTGAGTTGATGCCAAAGAGCTCGATTTTGGTCTCATCTGACCACAACCCTTTTACCCAGTTCTCCTCTGAATCATTCAGATATTCAATGGCAAACTTCAAATGGACCTGTGCATGTGCTTTCTTGAGCAGGGGGACCTTGCGGGCGCTGCAGGATTTCAGTCCTTCACGGCGTAGTGTGTTACCAATTGTTTTCTTGGTGACTATGGTCCCAGCTGCCTTGAGATCATTGACAAGATCCTCCTGTGTAGTTCTGGGCTGATTCCTCACCATTCTCATGAACATTGCAACTCCACGAGGTGAGATCTTGCATGGAGCCCCAGACCGAGGGAGATGACAGTTCTTTTGTGTTTCTTCCATTTGCGAATAATCGCACCAACTCGTCACCTTCTCACCAAGCTGCTTGGCGATGGTCTTGTGGCCCATTCCAGCCTTGTGTAGGTCTACAATCTTATCCCTGACATCCTTGGACAGCTCTTTGGTCTTGGCCATGGTGGAGAGTTTGGAATCTGATTGATTGCTTCTGTGAACAGGTGTCTTTTATACAGGTAACAAGCTGAGATTAGGAGCACTCCCTTTAAGAGTGTGCTCCTAATCTCAGCTTGTTACCTGTATAAAAACATCTGGGAGCCAGAAATCTTTCTGACTGAGAGGGGTCGAATACTTATTTCACTCATTAAAATGCAAATCAATTTATAACATTTTTGACATGCGTTTTTCTGGATTTTTTTGTTGTTATTCTGTCTCTCACTGTTCAAATAAACCTACCATTAAAATTATAGACTGATCATTTCTTTGTCAGTGGGCAAACGTACAAAATCAGCAGGGGATCAAATCATTCTTTCCCTCACTGTACATATATATAGATCACACCCACTGTCATTATGTACATAATACCTGCACAAAAATATTTACTCCAGCATCCTTTGCACCCTGCTCATTGCACTATTGTCTCATTTGTCTTACTATGTTGTTGTGTTGGTTTATAGTGTGTATTTATGTGTACTGTATACCGCAGTCAGTGACTTTTGCTGAGTGTTCTTTGTTTAAGTTTTTTTTATGAGTAAGCACATCGTGAGCATGTATAATCCAGAGTCAAGTTCCTCATATCTGGCGAATAAAGCTGATTCTGATTCTGAAATCAGAGGAAAGTCTTAACATGCACAAAACATTTAGGCCTGCTTGCCAATGGTTGCTAAATATATTCAATTAAATTAAATGATGGCGCACACACTCAAATAGGCTACAGTAAAAGATGAGTGTCAAGCGCTCAAGTAGGCTGCAGTAGAAGATGAGTCATGCCATCAAATATGCTACAGTAAAAGATGACTGTCAAATGTTTAAAATAACAGCAGTATCTAACCATCAGAACTTTTTCTACTTTCAGAAGTTTTACAGTTTCAGTGTAAATACCTCCAGAATTCCCTGTTCTATTTCTTCTGGTCACAGAGGTGCTGTCCATGCCACCCTCCAGTAGACCCATTGAGAGTGTTTTTAGACATAGGGGCATCATCTAGAGGCTCACAGAGATAATCAGCGCAATCTTGTCAAACACTTTGACTGCGACCAGTTTAGGTTTTATTCAGATTTGTCTGTGTAATAATATCTGTCTATATAATAATATGCTGGCAATTACAGGGAGGGAAAAAATTATTTGATCCCCTGCCTAGAAGTGCAAATGTCTCTTTCTGACTGACTGACCGACCGACCGACCCGCCAACCAACCCTTGTTAGATAGCGTAGTGGTTAGAGACGCGGGCTACAGAACATCAGATCACATGTTCGACTCCCGTAACAGTCAAAACACATGCCTGGTTCGGGACTGACAAAAACTTCGCTGGCTATGACCTTATGTAGCTACATAATATAAAGCCTAATATAAAACAGTTCTGGTGGATATTAGGATTTGTTCAGGATAGACAAACACTTCGCTGACTACATGATTCTCTCTTTTCACTTGACGAAAAATTCTGTTATCATCACCTATATTGATACAGTAGTTATGGTATTAATGTCATTCACGAATGGCTAAGCTGTTAAAACGGACAGTGGCAAAAGCCATTCAGTTATTCAATGCTATTTGTGGTGGAGGTAAACTTAATAAGAAATGCTACTAAGTTTAACACAATGCTTAATTACGTCTAGCGACATATTACTGGCTAATAAGCTTTTAAAACGGCCAGTGGCAAAAGTCATACAGTTCATAGATACTATTTATGGTGGAAGTAAACTTAATAAGAAGCGTTACTCAGTTTAACACAATGGTTAATGGTGTCTAAAAAAATATTCAAACTTGGTGTGATGTTAATGCGTGAAAAAATTATATAATGTCAAAAGGCTATACTGACACTTGTCAAGGGCTTGTGAAAAATGGGGCCTTGGATTCAACTCGAGCACTGAGGACTTGGGATTCTGGATTTAGAGACTCGACTACATTGTTATGAATCAAACATTTTGATGACAGATGATACTTGCATGCTAATCATCCACTGACTGCAGTATCAGTAAAAAGTCCCTCTGCTGCATTCCATTCAGTTCATTAGGTTTAGTGATCCACAACATCACCAGTGAAAGGACATTTTTTTTACTCAACATTTCCTGAAGAAGTGAAGTTTACTCATGGAATATAATACGGAATCTACCAGTTATGTATTTATTATTTGTTTTTAATTCTACTTCTGTTTTCTTATTCTGTTTTCTTATTATGATGTTGTCCCTCTTGTTTTATTATTAAGGTGGCTAGAGTCCCCCTTGTTTTATTATTAAGGTGGCTAGAGTACCTTTTGTTTTATTATTACAGTGTTTAGAGTCTCCCTTGTTTTATTATTACAGTGTTTAGAGTCTCCCTTGTTTTATTATTAAGGAGGTTAGAGATATTTAAGGTGGTTAGAGTGTTAGGTTGCTTTTATGCTATTGGCTTTACTATTATTTTTACAGACATTTGGTTCTTTTAAATTAGCTATAGAAAAAAAAAATCATTTGTATTGTTCATTGTATTATTTCTGCTGTATAAATGCATTGAGTATTTCACTTTCCAATACCGAAGTCCCTTCAAAGTTTGATGACCACATCATTACTACTGGAACATATAGGTCCTTAATCCACCTTCTCAGTACCAAATCATTACTTCGGATGACTGACTGTGATGTTAATGTCCATAACTCCTGGTTGAACCAGCTCTAGTTGGTCTCATTCTGACGAGAAACCACTTGCCTCTCATGTCACACCATCTCGTAATTATCGTCTTGTCAACCCAAACTGTAATGTGTTGACAGTCAATGTGCAACCCTTTGTTTTTGTTTTTTATATTTTTTTTCTGGGTTCGTAAACAGGTTTAGTGGTCTGCGTAAACAGGTTTAGTGGGCTGCAGACATGTTCTTACTACCTGTTATCTGAACTGCAAATAACTTTTTTAACTATAGATCCATGTGACGTGAACATCTGTGTGGGTTGGAAACACATAGAGGTAAAGTCCTGTGAAGGAGAATTCAGAGAGCTACAGTGGTGAAAAGTCCAAACTGTGTCCTTGTAACAGTCACAATCCAGATTATGTAAACCTGAGTGTTGTCCCAAAGTATGAGTGAATCACAGAAACCATTAGGTAAGTGTCATGCATTCAAAGAACAGCAGAAGCTAACCATCAGAAACCAGAATATTATTTTCTACTTTCAAAGGTTTTACAGTTGATGGTGCAATGAGTGTTGCACAATGTTGAAAATATATACACTACCATTCATAAATTTGGGGTCACTTAGACATTTCCTTATTTTCGAAAGAAAAGCAAAATTTTGTCCATTAAACTGACATCAAATTGATCAGAATTACAGTGTAGACATTGTTAATGTTGTAAATGACTAATATAGATGGAAACTGCAGATTTTTCATGGAATATCTACATAGGCCTACACAGGCCCATTATCAGCAACCATCAGTCCTGTGTTCCAATGGCACATTGTGTTTGCTAATTCAAGTTCATCATTTTAAAAGGCTAATTAATTGATTACAAAACCCTTTTGTGATTATGTAAGCACAGCTGAAATCTGTTGTTCTGATTAAAGAAGCAATAAAGCTGGCCTTCTTTAGATAAGTATCTGAAGCATCAGCAATTTTGGGTTCGATTACAGGCGCAAAATGGCCACAAACAAAGAACTTTCTTCTGGAACTTGTCAGTCTGTGCTTGTTCTGAGAAATGAAGGCTTTTCCAATGCGAGAAATTGCCAAGAAACTGAAGATCTCGTACAACGCTGTGTACTACTCCCTTCACAGAAGAGCGCAAACTGGCTCTAACCAGAATAGAAAGAGGAGGCCCCCCATCATAAAATAAAAGTAACATTTCATCTCAGGTGAAGTCAGACAAAGTCGCCTCGTTACTGTTAATCTTCAGCTCTGCTATGTGCAGAACGTCTTCATTCAAAATGGAGGCAGGGTGGAGTTAGGAGGTTTTGCCGACAGTTTAGGATCCAATGGAGTTACGAGGCTTAGTTACAAGCTCTTTTTAATACTTTTCATTGGTTAGATATTTGTAAAATCCACAGACAGACGTGAAGGGTGACCAATAGCGTTGATTTAAGAAAAAAATGAAAATGACAAAATACAGAATTACAAGGTTTCCGCACGACAGCGACGAACTGTAAAACTTTTGAAAGTAGAAATGATGGTTTCTGATGGTTAGCTTCTGCTGTTCTTTGAATGCATGACACTTACTTAATGGTCTGTGAATCACTCATACTTTGGGACAACACTCAGGTTTACATAATCTGGATTGTGACTGTTACAAGGACACAGTTTGGATTTGTCACCACTGTAGCTCTCTGAATTCTTCACAAGACTTTATTTCTATGTGCTTCCAACCCACACAGACATTCAGGTCACATGGATCTATAGTTAAAAAAGTTATTAGCCAATACACAACAGGTAGACAGATGTCTGCAGTCTACTAAACTTGGGAAAAATAATCCACAAAAAATATTTCCTCCAAAAAAGAAAGGGTTGCACATTGAAGGAACTGAAATGTCAATTCCATGATTATTTACATAGATATATATATCAATATAAATCATTGACTATGTACTTAATTTCTATCCTAGTAGGCAGTCATTGGAATGTTAACAGAAGTTTCTTTTTTTGAATACAGGGACAGAAGGTTTGCTTGTTTCTCGAGATAACACCACTCTGTCATATGCGATGGCCCCAGAACTGATTGGAATGTGTCCCTAATTGATAAGAGATGTTACCAACCCCATGGTTCTAGCAGTCAAGGGTGGATGGCAAAGAGACCCATAACATAAAACTCATGCAAAGTGTAATGGAACAGTGAGAACAAAAGACAGACAACCAAAGCTACCGTCAAACAAAATATATTTCAAACACACGGGAAACAGTTTGGGGAAAGGGGCTGAGCTAGACCCAAGGAATGAAACAATAAGTACAAGCTTAGCTCACTACTGACCTATACAAAAATACAGTGGGAGGTCCACTCAGTTCTAATTAATGTTTTTAGACAAAGATTTCCTACAGGTTGTGTATGCCTAAGGGTGACTTGCTAAAAATCCCCTTTTTCCAGGTACAACCTAAACAGGGACTAAACAGCACACAATTGACTACACAACAGCAAACAAAACACCACAGCAATACATACTCACATGAAACAAGACAAAGTGAGACATATGCACTAAGACTATGTGGTGTATGGATGAACAAAAGAGTGTCTGGCTGTCAAAAAGGTATGTAAACCGAGTTCGTGTCTATTTAATCTCATGTGTGACAGGGTAAAATAAAGTCTCGGAGAGAAACAACTGACTGGGTTTTTAAACCAGGGAGGTGTGATGTGATTGGGTAATGGATAAAAGGCTCAGGTGGTGCAATCAGAAGGAGTGTCCACTGATTGGTCCACCTCAGCAGTCCGATGATGCTCTGATGACTGCCAGGTGGGACACACCAACGACAACAATCAGGAACATAAGGGACACCTGTGTCTAGGGCAGAAGGAGGGGAAAAACAAATGTGCACATACAGGGAACCTGCATGCATAACACTCCCACCCTTAAAAGAGCAAACCTACTACAGTTTGGACTCAAGTCTCAGAAAGAATACAAACAAATTCAAAGAGCAAAGGCATCCACACAAGATAGAAAAGAATAGGGCGCACCTGACACTGACCAACCTGTTTGCCAAGATAAGTAACATTGGCTTTCCCAAACTCACACTTTGCCAAGTTCAGGGTAAGAGAATCAGCTGCTAGACGTTCACACACTCTCCTTAGTGTACGGACATGATCTGTCCAGTCAGGCAACAACACAAGAACTTGGTCACTCGGCTGCAGAGGACGAGAAACAGCATGTTTATCATAATGATGTTTCATACGTCTCTGCGAGGAAGACAGGGCTTTCTTTGCCAGCGCCAGGCGCCATGTAGGCGCTCACAAAAGCGACTCACATAGTCTAATACATTGTCCTTTGCACACAATCCTTCTGATAAAAACTGATCCTTAAGGACATTCATAGGTCCTCTGACTGTATGTCCAAACACCAGTTCAGCCGGGCTGAACCCTAGGGATTCCTGCACCGTCTCACGGACTGCAAACTAAATTAGAGGAACTCCCTCATCCCAATCCTTCTCGGATTCCAAACAATGTTTACGGAGCATAGACTTTAATATCTGATGCCACCGTTCAAGCACACCCTATGCGCTTGACACACAATGCGTTATTGACAAGGTCTTTAACACTTGTTTGAAAAGCTTAGAAAGGAAATTTGAACCTTGATCAATTTGTACCACCTTAGGTAACCCAAATGTTGAAAAGAATTTAATCAAGGCTTTGCTCACCATCGGCCTCTGGGTATCGTGTGGCCACACACATAATCGTCATCAGAAACTGGTTACCAGCTTTTGTTTTCGGTAATGGTCCAACACAATCAACAACCACATGTTCGAAGGGTTCGCCTATGGCGGGTATGGGACAAAGAAGAGTGGGAGGAATAACCTGGTTTGGTTTTCCAGTTACCTGACAGGTGTGGCATGTCTGACGCTGAGACACTTCGTCATCTGATAGGGAAACAAACCCCTCAAAAATGAATGGTTCATAACTGCGATCTGGGACTAGGACCTTCAAACCACATTTACCATGAGTCACCTGTTTCGTGTCTGACCTAACAACCGTATGAACTAGCCCAACACCCGTTGGTGGCTTGGCGTGCAGAGGAGTCCCCTTGTTTGCATTTTAGCAGGAAGCAGTCATTAAACATATGTTACAGCTTATAACAATAAAAACAGTGACGTACGTCTTTCGGGCAAACTTGATGTGCTGTTGGTCGACCAAGGCTAGGACTAAACTCCTCCAACAAGAGGTTGAGTGCACATGCTCAGTCTTCTTATAGCCTAGGCCATCTTTATGTAGAGCAACAATTCTTTTTTTTCAGATCCTCAGAGAGTTCTTTGCCATGAGGTGCCATGTTGAACTTCCAGTGACCAGTATGAGGGAGTGTGAGAGCAATGACACCAAATTTAACACACCTGCTCCCCATTCACACGTGAGACCTTGTAACACTAACGAGTCACATGACACCAGGGAGGGAAAATGGCTAATTGGGCCCAATTTGGACATTTTCACTGCGAGGGGTGTACTCACTTTTGTGAGATACTGTAAACCACAGTGGAGAAATCTCTTGAATTTTCCTCACTCCTGCCTGCATCTTCTATCTTCGGAGAACTGTTATCTTTGTTACTTGTAGTGTAATTGTAATACTCTCTTTATATATTAAATTAATTGGTTACATTAATTAATTGACTATTTGGAATTAAACTTAAAAAGGTCGAAATTCAGACTGAAATTCAGACTGAAAACACATTACGGTTTGGGTTGTCAAGACAGTACGATAACTACGAGATAGCGTGACATGAGAAGCAAAGTGGTTTCTCGTCAGAATGAGACCAACTAGAAGAACTGGTCCAACCAGGCGTTATGGACATTAACATCACAGTCAGTCATCTGAAGTAATAATTTGGTCCTGAGATTAAGGACCTATAGGTTCCAGTAGTAATTATGTGGTCATCAAACTTTGATGGTCCTTCTGTATTGGAAAGTTCGATATTCAATGCATTTATACAGCAGAACTAATACAATGAAAAATACAAATGTTTTTTTTCTATAGTTAATTGAAAAGAACCAAATGTCTGTAAAAATAATACTAAAGCCTATAGCACATAAGCAGTGTTCAGAAGTTAAGAAACAAGCAAGCAAGTTTATTTATATAGCACAGTTCATACATAGAAGTATTTCAATGTGCTTTACAAAGAAAAAGAAACATATATATATAATACAACAGAGTACAAACAAATAATAGAATAAAAACAATAAAACAAGGGAGACTCTAACCTTCTTAATAATAAAAGAAGAGGGACAACAACATAATAAGAAAACAGAATGAGAAAACAGAAATAGATTAGATTGGATTCAACTTTATTGTCATTGAACAGTATACACCTATCAGCCATAACATTATGACCACTGACAGTTGAAGAGAAGCAAGCAAGCAAGTTTATTTATATAGCACAATTCATACATCGAAGCAATTCAATGTGCTTTACAAAGAAAAATAAAATAAAAAATATATAAAAATACAAGAACATAAAAAAATACTCAAATTAAAACATCAAAACAAATGAAAACAGCATAATAATAAAAATACAAAAATAAGAAAACATATAAAGATTAAAAAAAAATTAAAAATGGGATAGAAACAGAAAGCTATGAGGCTAAACAGTGTGGTTAAGTTTAAGTGCTCAGTCGTAGGCACGTGAAAAGAGTAGTGTTTTTAACCTGGATTTAAAAATGGATATGTTTGGGGCACGTCTAAGATCTTCTGGTAGTTTATTCCAGTTGTGTACAGCATATGTGCTAAACGCAGCTTCTCCATGTTTAGTTTGGGCTCTAGGCTCTACTATCTGACCTGTGTTCATGGATCTAAGAGCCCTGCTCGGTTTATATTCTTCAAACATATCAGAAATGTATTCGGGTCCTAAACCATTCAGAGATTTACAAACTAAAAGCACTACTTTGAAATCTATTCTGTAACTGACTGGAAGCCAATGCAAAGATTTAAGAACCGGAGTGATGTGCTCTGTTCTCTTGGTCCTGGTTAACATTCTAGCAGCCTCATTCTGAATGAGCTGCAGCTGTTTTACAGTCTTTTTCGGGAGTCCAGTTAAGAGGCCATTACAGTAGTCAACCCTACTAGACATAAAAGCATGGATGAGCTTCTCTTGGTCTTTTTGGGACACGAAGCCTTTGATTCTGGCCATATTTTTTAGATGATAGAATGCTGTTTTGGTGACCGCATTGATATGACTGTTAAATGTGAGGTCTGAGTCTATTAGAACACCAAGATTACGCACTTGATCCCTGGTTTTAAGGGCCCGAGAGTCTCGCTCTTTACTAATACTTGTTCTTTTATTTTTGTTGCCAAACACAATAATCTCAGACAATTTTGGTTCATCCAGGTATTTATGTGCTCTATACAGCGACACAGAGAGTCTCTTGTGCTGTTGTCATACGGTTTGAGAGCCATATATATTTGAGTATCATCAGCATAGCTGTGGTAGTTAATGTTGTTGTTCTGTAGAATTTGGCCCAGAGGTAGCTTATAGAGATTGTACAGAAGCGGTCTGAGAACTGATCCCTGTGGAAATCCGCATGTCATAGCCACCCTATCAGATTCATGATTACCAATCGTGACAAAGTAACTCCGGCCATCTAGATAAGATCTGAACCAATCAAGGACTGTCCCGGAGAGTTCTACACAATTTTCCAGTCCTACCCAATGGTCCCGGAGAGTCCTACTTATTTTTCTATAAGTGTTCTATGATCTACAGTGTCAGATGCTGCACTGAGATCTAATAGAACCAGAACTGTTATTTTTTCAGAATCAGTATTCAGCCGTATATCATTTAAAACTTTAATTAGGGCCGTTTCAGTACTGTGGTGATGTCGGAAACCTGACTGAAATTTATCTAAGAGACCGCTTGAGGTCACAAAATTGCTGAGTTGATTGAAGACAACCTTCTCAATGATCTTGGCTATAAAAGGGAGATTTGATACAGGTCTATAGTTGTTCATTATAGATGCATCCAGTGTTCTCTTTTTTAATAGGGGCTTAATGGCAGCTGTTTTTAGAGACGTTGGGAAAATGCCTGATTGCAGAGAGCTAT
>JACXGI010018744.1:0-12880 GCA_016801175.1 Esox masquinongy | reverse complement strand
GGGGGGGGGGGGGGGGGGGGGGGGGGGGGGGGGGGGGGGGGGGGGTTGGGAGGAAGACAAACAGTCTGTCAGGGAGACAGGCAGGCAGCGAGTCGTAGGAGATTCCTGTCTGTCACTTCTCACAAGGCGAAGGTTAATTAACACTGATGACGTTGTGTTTCTGTGTGTGTGTGTGTGTGTGTGTCACGGGGGGGGGATAATTTCCTTGATAACACCGGTGAGGCAGAGCTGCTCACAGGATTAATTCAGCTGAAAATGTTGATTAACACATTAGCATATGAAAAGCGGCCTGACCTCAAAGACCATCCTAGATAATGCAAATTCTAAAAGGTTGACGCAAAAAAATTATGCTAGGGATTTAACAAAAAAATAACTTTGAATTTGAAGCATGTTTATGACGACAGACTTCTGAAATAATACAGCATGTATGTCCAGCAGATTACAAACGTTGTGAAGGTCGGTGTCTTCATGAACGCTGCTTTCAAACGCTAAAATGTTATCGATAAAAGGAAATACACATTAAAGTCTCTAACAATGCAAGCAAACAACAGCTTCTCCTCAGCCTTTAGACATCATCAGCACCTGTTACGTAGGGTCTATACAGCACCTGTTACGTAGGGTCTATACAGCACCTGTTACGTAGGGTCTATACAGCACCTGTTACGTAGGGTCTATACAGCACCTGTTACGTAGGGTCTATACAGCACCTGTTACGTAGGGTCTATGCAGCACCTGTTACATAGGGTCTATACAGCACCTGTTACGTAGGGTCTATACAGCACCTGTTACGTAGGGTCTATACAGCACCTGTTACATAGGGTCTATACAGCACCTGTTACATAGGGTCTATACAGCACCTGTTACGCAGGGTCTATACAGCACCTGTTAAGTAGGGTTTATGTATACAGCACCTGTTACACACAATCCAAACAGCACGTTACATAGGGTCGGAAATAAAATCAGATATGACCCATCACTCTGACCACTAGGATTCCATATCCATTTCCACATCATGCAAAGCTACTCAACCTCCCTGGACCTCCCTGGACCTCCTCGGAGCCGGCTGTCAGATGAATTGATACATAAATTATTTGTTGAAGGTCCTCTGTGTCTTCAGAACCTGAATCTTCTTCATGGACTTTTTGCTGTCTGAGGTAAAAACTCTTTGACTGCAGTTGCAGATTTGGTGACCGTGGCGATACCTGCTGATGACCCAGGCCTGGATTCTGATTGGCTGCTTAGCATCGTATCCAACTGGTTGGCTGGGGTCTGTTCTCACAGCTGATTGGTTGGCTGGTATCGCTTCTCACAGCGGAGTGGTCTCTGTCAGCTGTTCTCATCTCTGATTGGATCTGTCAGATCCTGGCATGGCTTTTCACATCCCCTGGTTAATCTCCAGCTGACTACATGCTGCTACCCATGATGCTCTCTGGCTGAATGTCTGCAGTATTCCACATGAGTGCATTTGTCCTCCAGGACACCCAGAGGTCAATAACCATCCCATATTATGGTAGTAAACACACAGAAGGAACCAACATAGTAATTTTTTTGCATGACTAACTCAATGGCCTGGAGTTAAATCTGAAGGCCTGGATCTCAAAGGCCTGGAGTTAAATCTAAAGGCCTGGATCTCAGTGGCCTGGAGTTAAATCTGAAAGCCTGGATCTCAGTGGCCTGGAGTTAAAACTGAAGGCCTAGATCTCAATGGCCTGGAGTTGGAGAAAATCTGAAGGATAATACAGAGACACATCTGCTATTGGTTCAAAAATACAGGATTTGAAGGAGGAGGAGAAAAAAAGAAACAATGAAACTCTGAAGCAATGCAATAATGTCGCCATTTTCCAGAGATGAGCTTGCCACATCAAGGTTTTCTAGAATCTCTGGAGAGGATTAATGGGCCAATGTAAAAAGGGAGATGATTAGGTGAAGGTGATGGTTTCAGGGCCAGATAGGAAGTGTGGCCAGGGCACCTTAGTATTCATCCGTTCTCTGACAAGTAACATGGGATGTTTAGTGACCACAGAATGTTGGGACACCTGAGAGAATGGAATTCACACTCAGGCCAGTGCCTCTTTCACTGCCATGGGGGATTTGATCTTTAGACCAGAGGCAAGTGTGCCCTCCACAAGAAGTCACCAATTAGAGAGGTTGCAATTTTGAAAAGCACTGCTGGTCAAAGAAAAAAGGAAAGACCAGCCAACAAACAGAATGGTGTGTTTCTGACTGGAATGTGCAGAGAGAGAAAATGAGAGAGAGGGAGAAAGAGAGAGAGAGAGACTTCAGCATGACTTGTAAAAGTTGAAAGAAAACAGTGCAGAAGACCAGGAGTATCTAGAGGGACATTGTGGTAGATGAATTCCCAGTCTCCGTGTGAGAAATGGGTGGAGTCTGAGGAGAAAGTGAGGCAACTAAAAAGCTGAAAATAGATCAAAGGAAAAAATTCCTGAGGCACAAGGACGAAGCAACAATTAGAAAACAAGAGCTGGAAACCAAGAATTGGAGAAACACTGTAGGAATCCAGACAGCCAGCAAATGTGGCCTATACATGTACCTGCTGTCTGTCCACACAAAAGACCTTAAAGGGGGCCGGACCAACATCAGCCCCGCCTCCAGAATGATAGATCTTAGATAACTCCTTTGATAATGTACAGGTAGCAAGAGGGATATGTAAGATCAATAAAAAAAAGACAAAATCAATACAGGGGGATATGTTGCAATTTATATTGATGTCACAGGACTTTGCTCTAAAGGTCTATTTGCACCAATTATATGTAAAGACCACAATTCTGAAAAAGGGATAATTTAAAAAAATTTGTAGTTACTCCTACATTAAAGATGTACAAAGATTTGCTGGCTTGATATGAATACGGGGGAGCTTCCAGAAGTCACATTTCAACCAATGATTAAGTTGCTACTCCCAGTTATTGGGTTAGGTTGAGTTACTGATGGTTATTCAGAGATGGAGAGACTACGTGATGGAACATTAAAAGGGCCATGGATTAATGAAGATCTGAAAACTAAAATTGACAGAGACAAAGAAAAAGGAGTGATTTATTAGCCTGGCAGCAAATCTGACTTTAAAATTTTCTGTGGATTTAGAAACTATGTGACTAAACAGAACAAAGAGAAGAAACTTGCATTATGAAACTAAGATAATAGATGGAAAGGATGCCAGGAAACTGTTTGGTGTACTTTGAATTATTTGAATAATTGGCAGAAAAAACAATTCAACTCCTTTCTTTGAACCAAATGGCTCATTCATCACAAAACCTCATGGTGTAACTAACTATTTGAGTAACAATTTTACTGATGAAATAGACGCCCTTAGATATTTTATGCCATCAAAAAATGTTGAGCCAAATGAAAGGAAAGCAATTTAATTTTGCAGTTTGTTTAGTATCTGTGGGAGAAGTGGAAAGTATTTTGGTGACCCGAGATAATGAGAAACCACATGATACAAAGAACATAGATGGAACAATAGGGCAGTGAATTACATTGCCGCACTTCTCTGACACGTTTAATTTGAGCATGGAGAAAAGTCTCCTTACCAAACATAGGAAAGATCATTCCACAACCTAAGAAAGGCTACGCATCCTTTTGTTTTAACATTGCATGTCATAGACATAAAATACAGACTTTAATAAACAGAATATGGTAAACAGACTATAATATATAGAATATGGTCAGCAGACTATAGTAACAGATTATAGTAAATATAATATACTTTAACAGATTTAACAGGTTGACAGGCTATTGTGTACATACTATGCTATTTCTATCATTTAAGAATGCATGTTGGTGTGGATTGTAATTGCTAAAGTATGAGTCACGTGAGAGGAATATTTGAATGTAACAGGAACTGAGTCTGAAGCCATCTGTGATCTGAAACTGATGTAACATACCAAAAGGAGTAGTATGGTGAATAGCAAGGATGCATAGTGGTAAACAGCAGCAAGGTTCTGAGTGGTATTGGGCAGAAAGGTTCCAGAGTAGTACTGGGCAGAAAGGTTCCAGAGTAGTACTGGGCAGAAAGGTTCCAGAGTAGTACTGGGCAGAAAGGTTCCAGAGTGGTAATGGGCTGAAAGGTTCCGGAGTAGTACTGGGCAGAAAGGTTCCAGAGTGGTATTGGGCAGAAAGGTTCCAGAGTAGTACTGGGCAGAAAGGTTCCAGAGTAGTATAGTGCAGAAAGGTTCCAGAGTGGTATTGGGCAGAAAGGTTCCAGAGTAGTACTGGGCAGAAAGGTTCCAGAGTGGTATTGGGCAGAAAGGTTCCAGAGTAGTACTGGGCAGAAAGGTTCCAGAGTGGTACTGGGCAGAAAGGTTCCAGAGTAGTCCTGGGAAGAAAGGTTCCAGAGTGGCATAAGTACATTCATTGTACTGTACATGTACTTGTTCAATGACAATAAAGTTGGATCTAATCTAAAGGTTCCAGAGTGGTAAATGTAGGTGCTGGAGTGGCATATGACAGCAAGGTTCAATGGGACCCAGGTCCAACACCAGTAACAACATGATTAGAGACACCATAAGGTTGAAGGACACCCTGTTCATTATACTGACATCTCCTGAGCCGAGCAGCTATACCCTGAATTATCTCAGTAGAGAAATAGTTGCCAAGCTTGTAATTTGTGTTCTGGGAGATTGCATGATTCACTGCCCTGTGAAATGTGTTGTGGTTTCAGGGAGACTGCTTGGATTGTGTGCTGGGGGTGTCTCCTGGTTGCCAACTTCCAATTAAACCTGTTATCTTCAAGGTTGACTGAATAACAGACTCTAATGTAATGTACAGTTAATGTACTTTAATGTACATCATTAAGTTGCCTTTACAATACTTGTATACTAATGTGTATCATGTCATGTTTTGTGTGTACCCTAGAAAGAGTAGCGTCTGGCTCTGGCAGCAGCTAATGGAGATCCTGACACAATCCTAAATCCTGATCCCTACTGACTCTCAAACAGCAGTTGTAGCAACATCTGGTCTCCCATTCTGTGACTGACCACAACTGACCCTGCTTATATTCAGAGGCCTACCAAAAGAGGAACGCAGGCTGCTACGCTGCCTCACATTGCATGATGGGACATTTTTGAGCACATTTTTGAACTCATCTGGTTCCTATACTCTTGGCCCCCTGCAAATGACAAGGTTTGGCATAACCTCTCTGCAGGCAAAATTGAAAACTAAACTGAACTGAGACACCCTTCCCAGGTAAACTACGCATTACTTCATCCTTCCCAGGTAAACTACGCGTTACTTCAACCTTCCCAGGTGTAGAAAATTAATTTATTATCATCCTTATTTATTCATTATTTTATTAGAAGGGTTTTGTACTCTATATGCTTGATCAATTACACATATACTGAAAGACTTGTGTCCCTCTCTGTCTCCAACTTATAAGGCCAGTGTTTTGTGTTCAGGGGCAGTGATGAATGGAATGTCGGCTGAGTAGGGCCTTGGCTCCTTTTAGCATTAAAAGAAACAGGCCTCTGCCTGTGCCATAAAATCGCCATAAGAAACTGTTCTCTAGGAGGAAGCTCTTGAACAGTAGGGGGTTATTATTACTTACATCTTACAGGTGAACAGAGCTCTATTGCTTATTGGAAAGAGCATAGTTAACTTAAGTCCCCATATAGTAAATGTCCAGATTGATATATCTCAGTCTTTGACCGGGTTGTCTGGGCAACCGACATTCTATGATTTTCTGTGTCTCCTGGAGCCATCTGAGTGCAATCTTGCATTTTTAGGCAACCTCATAGTGGTTACTATTCCTTGTATGTACATTCTGCAAATGCTAATTCCGTCATCTGTACTGTTGGAAGAAAATATAAGCTTGAAACTTGAAATGCATAATCAGAACAATCTGTCATGACTTTACTCTGCTAGTCTCTGTACTCATTCTCTGTTGATGTTGTGACGGTTGTTCCCGTGGATCCACATAATTAAACTTGAAATAATCAACTGTTATACCAGACTCTGAGAAGTTTTTATTTTAATAAATTGCAAACATTTTCCATCCTCCACACAGGTAAACTACACGTTACTTCAACCTTCCCAGGTAAACTACGCGTTACTTCAACCTAGGTAAACTACGCGTTACTTCAACCCATGTAAACTACGCATTACTTTAACCTTCCTTAGGTAAACTACGCGTTACTTCAACCCATGTAAACTACGCATTACTTTAACCTTCCCAGGTAAACTACGCGTTACTTCAACCTTCCCAGGTAAACTATGCCTTGATGATACAAGAAACAAGATGATACGTGAGTATGGAACTTCCATAACCCCTCTCCACACCTCAATTAACACACTGTCACCAGTCAAAGCCAAAAGGTTTAGGGGTTAGAGTTAGGAATTAGGGGTTAGTGTTAGGTTCAGGGGTTAGGGTTAGAGTTAGGGTTAGGAACAGGGCACAGGCTATCAGGGTTTTAGTCTCAGAAGGTTTTTAGTCAACCCTGATTGTTCTGCGGGGTGTCATTAATGCAGCTGGGATTATGACTCTAAAGCATTTCAATAAAGCAGGGTGGGGTTACATGTTCATATCTGTTGTTTTTTTTCCTATGTCTTACCCAGGCCAATATTCCCTGATAAAATGACTGTCTGCCGACATACAGCTGTAGTCCCCTTGGCTGTGATATCAGCACATTAATGTGCGTCAAGGTGTTTACTACAGGCAAGAAAAAACGATTTGCCCTTTAACATATTTAGATGTTTCTAATGATAAAGCATTTGGGGGCTGTCAGGAAAATCTAAGTCCTAATGTTCTGAGGAGCCCGAGCATCGGGACATTCAACCATGTCAGTCACCACAGCCTGTGTTCATCACGGCTGTCCTGAACCATGGAGAACAGAGAGCTTGAAGGCCCTGCGGCATCACACCACGAAGAGCCAGGCCAGGTCCCCTCCCCTCCATCCAGCACTGATAGGATGAAAGCACCTGTGTTGTCTCCAAACGGGCTGAGCGGGTTTGACGGCGGGCAGGGGGCCCCACCTCCCAGCCAAGGGCCATTATCTCATCCAACAGAAATATCAAGCTGAAGACGGTAGCAAGGCATCGCCCCCCCCTAACATTCTGATATCCTCCAGGACAGAGGCTAAACCAAAACCCTGCCCCAGCAAACCATCTCCAATCACCCACCACAGAATAGATAAGAGGATAAAGCCTGGACCTACCACTTACTGGGCAAAGATGAGCTCTCTCTGTTCAGAACTGGGCCACCCAACTAAATCCCACTGTGCGGACTTGTCAGAAGTGACGGCGAACCCACAGGCAACACGGTGATGGTGGGTCACGGTGTGTTGAAGGGGAGTAAACGTAAAATTGAACAGTGTCAGCTGCCCCTCCATGCTAATCACAAGCCTTTAATGCGGCACACACAAAAGACATTTTGTAATACCACAAAACAACTTTTAGGCCAAGCACCCCACCCAAATCACATTCATTCATAGGACATGAAATACTCAGCAGCAACTTAGAGGGACAGTTCGGCGTTTGAATATCAGGCACATCATTTGTAACTCTGAGAGGTTCTGTAAATATAATTTTTATGCTGATGATACAGTTCTTTATTCTGTTCTTTATGTTCTTTTATACTCCTACAGAAATCCATTACAGATCTTAAGTTGACGCCGAATGCAAGTAAATCAAAATATATACTGTTCTCCTCCAAGTTCAGAAATCAACATTTGGATAATCTTAATATTAGTACCCTAGACGATTCTGTTTTAGAACGTGTTCCCTCTTACGAATACCTTGGGATTTGGTTAGATGAGAACCTTTCTTTCAAAAATCTCATAAATGAATTGGTAAAGAAGCTAATAACTACAAAATGGTTTCTTTTATAGAAACAAATTGTGTCTGTCTTACCAACATATAATTGATATTGTCAAAGCTACTTTTATGTCAGTGCTTGATTATGGTGATCTGCTGTATATGCATGCATCAGCCTCAGTGTTGAAACCTCTGGATGCAGTCTATCAGGCTGCATTACGTTTTTTTACTGGTGCAAATTTCCACACTCATCATTGTCTTTTGTACACTCTAGTTGGCTGGGACTCCCTGGTTTCCAGGAGGACCAGACACTGGTTGTTGTTTATATATAGGGCTATAATGTAAAAACTGCCAGACTATCTTACCTCTAAAATAACTTTGAGACCTGGCACTTATCGAACACGTTCCCAGGATTGGTTGGTCATAGAGATTCTTCGGGCTCATTCAGAACTGGGGTTAGTGTTAGGGTAAGTGCTTGTGTGCGCCATGTTCCTCATTCATGGAGTGAATTGCAGAAACATTTTAAAGCTTGCTGATTTGGTTTCTATTAGTCATATTAAATCAATGATAAATGAACATTTTGCTGTTAAATGTAATTGTTTACACTTTACATAAATGACCTAAAGAAGAGTTACTTTGTTTCACATTAAGGTTAAATAAAGACAGTTGCTGCAGTTTTACCATTTCACCACCAGGGAGGAGGCCCCCTAATGCAGATGTTTGGACAGGTTAACAGACTGACATCCTACATCCTCTACATTGTAATCCTGTAAATTCTGCATCCTACACTCTCTACATCCTACATTGTCTTCATCTTAACTCCTCTACATCGTACATTCTGAATACCCCAGATTCTCTACATCCTCTACATACTAAATCCTACAAATTCTGCAAACTACACTCTTTACATTCTAAATCCTCTGCATCCCACATCCTGCATCTTAACTCCTCTACATCGTACATTCTCAATACCCTACATTTTCTACATTCTACATCCTCTACATCCTACTTTCTCTACATTGTCTTTATCTTACCTCCCCTACAAGCCTGGATAAGGAATAAAGAGGATCACGTAGGAGTATGTGTGTGTGTGTGTGTGTGTGTGCGCCTGTACTCTCTGTGTTTGTGAGTGTTTATCTAGCGTGCACGCTTCTAGATAAAAAGAAATCTAGACCGAAGGTTGTTCCCAATGCGTTATGGAACTGTTGCCATGGTTACACTGTCTGAACAGCCGCTAAGTGCACATACATGAAGCGAAGCAGAAGCAGATTTGACAGGTTGTCATTGTGAAATATTTCACAATTCAAATTTCTTTCTAGTTCTTTCCTGTTTTGCGGGGGGGGGGGCTGTGGGTTAGAAGACTTTTGTGAAAGTGTGCTGTTACGAAATGACCAAGATCAATCTTTGAAAAGGTCTATAAGCTAAGTTTTCTGTATTTTAGGAACGGTTAGACAATTGAAAAGGATATCAATATGTGAGAGAGAGAAAGAGAGAAAGAAGGTGACAGGTCAGAGTTGAAAGGAGAGATGGAGAGAAGACCAGAGTTGTGAGAGATTAATATTATTTTCTTCTCTGCCGGTTTTTGTTGTATCTCCCTGTAGAGGTGACCTATATTATGAACGATAGGAGATCAAAGCTGTGTTTTACACAAAAAACAGAAAAAAACAATCACACACACACACACACACACACACACAGACACACATATGCTTATTATTCTATCCTTGTGGGGACTGGAAAACCAGAAATCCATGTTCCATACCTCCTGAGCCTAAAACTAACACCTAACCCAAACCTTAACTTCAATAACACAAGCTTTATGCCTAAACCTAACCTAACATTGACATTATACCCTCATGCTAAACATAACCAGTAATACCCAAAACTCAAAGTTACCCTAATTCTAATGCTCTGTCCTATTGTATGTTTTCCCTAATCCAAACAGATCAAAGCAGTGTTTCTCTCATGATCGTATCCTTCTCGGATGTATGCCATGCTCACAAACACACACGCACGCACACACACACACACTAATATCCTCTCATCATATCACATAACACAGTTCCACAACGCTCAGACTCCAGGCACTTTTGTGGGGGAAGTCGTCCCTAACATAAATATTTCCTGATGAGGCTGAGACCTTACAGCATTCATCACATCAAATCAGAACAATGTAACAAGCCTTTACAAACACTAACAACGCGGTCCATTTCTGCCTTTGGCAGGAATACAGGTCTCGTTGAAATGTTTTCTTTTTGCATGAACAAAAACAGACACGCCGTCCGTTTCCCTCTATTTCCGCTATTTGAATTAGCGTTGTGCCATCTACTAACGAGCTGTGTGCTGAAGCTGTTTGAGTTGGCAGCGCCAGGCAACCCACTACTGGAAACCAGGTCACCTGTGGCTGAAGCCGGCAGGGGTTTTGGCCAGCACCTGCTGTTCACGCTCCATGTTCCTTTACGCCTCGTTGTCCCTGTCTCTTCCTCCCGATAATTAAGATGTCTGGAGATGTTTGGGAAAGGACTCTGTGGGGTGTGGGGGTGTGAGGATGTTGGGGTGTGGAAGAGTGGTAGTGCTCTCAACACATTTTACACACCATGCCAAGCTCAATAAGTCTATGTGGTCTCATTATCTCAAACACAACCCCATAGGCCTAGATGTTGATGTATATCATTTTTAGAACTAGGTGTTGTGTCTTTTAAGTGTTTTCTGTAATTAATATGCATTGGTTGCTTATCCCAACTTAGAGCGAAGGTTGGCCAGAGTTAAGGAGTATCTACATTGATCAGGAGGACTTTTTATTTTAGATAACATTCTAAGGTAACACTTATTTTGAGAGTCCCAAAAGTGTGCCTGTAGATGCTCTACAGATTGTCTACTGAGTATCTGTAACATTCTGTCTACTAACCCTAACACTTACCTCCATCCCAACACTAATCTTTATTCTATCCCTAACCTTAACCCTTACCCTAAACCTTATTCTAAACCTAACCCTAGCCTTAACCTTAGCAAGCAGTTGTTTATCAACCGATAGTTTGTTGAAGGTTTGTTATTGTATTGCGATCTATAGAACATCTACAGATGGGACTCTCAAAATAAAGCATAACCCATTCTAAAGATTTATAACATTATTTAATGTCTGATTATGCACCTGTAAGATTTGGATGAATCACACTTAGATTTACATGAATCACTATGTCAGATTTACATTCATTACACTGTTAGATTTAGATTAATCACACCGTCAGATCTAAATGAATTATATTGTTAGATTTAGATGAATCACAATGTTAGTTTTGGATGAATCAAACTTTTATATTTAGATGAATCACACTCTTAGATTTAGATGAATCACAATGTCAGATTTAGATGAATCACAATGTTAGATCTAGATTAATTATACTCTTAGATTTAGATGAATCACACTGTTATATTTAGATGAATCACAATTTCAGATTTAGATGAATCACAATGTCAGAATTAGATGAATCACAATGTCAGATTTAGATTAATCACAATGTTAGATTTAGATTAATCACAATGTTAGATTTAGATTAATCACAATGTCAGATTTAAATAAATCACAATGTCAGATTTAGATGAATCACACTGTTAGATTTAGATGAATCACAATGTCAGATTTAGATGAATCACAATGTCAGATTTAGATGAATCACAATGTTAGATTTAGATTAATCACACCATCAGATTTAAATGAATTATATTGTTAGATTTAGATGAATCACAATGTTAGATTTAGATGAATCACAATGTTAGTTTTGGATGAATCAAACTGTTATATTTAGATGAATCACACTGTTAGATTTAGATGAATCACAATGTCAGATTTAGATTAATCACAATGTCAGATAGATTTAGATGAATCACAATGTTAGGTTTAGATTAATTATACTCTTAGATTTAGATGAATCACACTGTTATATTTAGATGAATCACAATTTCAGATTTAGATGAATCACAATGTCAGATTTAGATTAATCACAATGTCAGATAGATTTAGATGAATCACAATGTTAGGTTTAGATTAATTATACTCATAGATTTAGATGAATCACACTGTTATATTTAGATGAATCACAATTTCAGATTTAGATGAATCACAATGTCAGATTTAGATGAATCACACTGTTAGATTTAGATGAATCACAATGTCAGATTTAGATGAATCACAATGTTAGATTTAGATTAATTACAATGTCAGATTTAAATGAATCACAATGTCAGATTTAGATTAATCACAATGTTAGATTTAGATTAATCACAATGTTAGATTTAGATTCATCTTTACAACCTATTTTCATTGAGTATTACTTGTATTCCTGGTTGGCTCTGTGTTCTGGTGATACATCACATTCTCCTGTGTACATACGCTGATTATAAATGACTCAATTCCCTGCCATTGAAAACAACTATTCCACACTGATATAAACAAGGATGCAGACCACATTGATTCATCACAGGTGCAGCCCTAAATTACCTGCACACGCTCCTTATCGATGATCCTCATATTTCTGGGTTAGAGGAAGACTAATGGATTCATTTTGAATGTGCTAGTTATGTTGCTGCCTTTCCTTGGAGCAGCTTACATTCAGGCAGGATTCTCAGGGAGAATGTGTTCAGAGTCAACTTAAAAATGAACATGAAAAACTCCCAAAACACTTCCCAAATAGCTTCCTATTCTCTTTCTCTTCTCTCTCTTCTGTCTGTTCTCTTGCTCCTTTGCTATCTCTACCTCTCCCCTCACTTCTGTCTCTCTCTTCGCTCTTGCTCCTTTGCGCTCTCTATCTCTCCCTTCATTTCTCTGTCTCTTTCATTCTGTCTTTCAGCTCTGCGTGTCATAACTCAGTGGTATAACCGAGGGAGAACAACACTCTTCTATCTAAATAATGCACACTCATGGGCAACTTGCAGATGTTTAATTGAAGACCGATCACATTTAACTTGAACACACTTCATGGTCTACCTTTCTCTGCCCTACCTCTTTCTAATTCCTCCCCCTTTATCCTCCTCTCATCCCCATTGCTCCTCCTTTCTCTATTTCTCTATTTCTCCACCATTCTCTCTCCCATCCCTTTTCCACTGTCACCCTATATCC
>JACXGI010018743.1:0-12887 GCA_016801175.1 Esox masquinongy | reverse complement strand
ATTTAGCATTCTCCAAAGTAATGTGTGAAATGAATTTAGCATTCTCCAAAGTAATGTGTGAAATGAATTTAGCATTCTCCAAAGTAATGTGTGAAATGAATTTAGCATTCTCCAAAGTAATGTGTGAAATGAATTTAGCATTCTCCAAAGTAATGTGTGAAATGAATTTAGCATTCTCCAAAGTAATGTGTGAAATGAAATTAGCATTCTCCAAAGTAATGTGTGAAATGAAATTAGCATTCTCCAAAGTAATGTGTGCTTGCTGGGAACAGGGAATTAGCTTTGCCGGGCAGATGAAAAGAAGTGACACTATATGTAGCCGCCGGGGGTTTATGAAATCAGAAGAAATACAGTAGATGTGCATGTTTTCAACAACATGTGCTGGGAGCTGTTCTGGGCTCCTGAGAAAGGCTAGGACTCCTTGATGTAGGCGATATTCATAGTGCATCATTCCTCAAACTCCCAGGGTCTTAACAAAGCCGAGGTATATGTGAGGGTGGAGTGTTACTGGGAAACATAAAGAATCACACACGCTTTGAGGGTAACAGGGTCACGGAAGGATGGTATTTCATTTAGGAGCCCCGGAGAACATGGTCTTGTAGTTAATGGCCAACAGTACACACGGCCTGTGTTCCTGGACTGCAGGAAGATGGAAAAGTGTGTCAGAGCAGATTGGAAGAGAGGACAGATGAGATAGTAGAGTGGGAGCATGATTCTGTTATTAAGCATGCCGAGTCAATTACACAAATGGACCGTGAAAAAATATATTTACAGTGCCAGTCAAAAGTTTAACTAGTAGCCTACTGTATTATTTATAAAATATATATTTTTTTACATAAGATTGAAGACATACTGAAAGCATTTGATGAAGGGGCATAAGCAACTTATTTATGTAAAGCTGATATGCGGCTTTAGTGGCCCTGAAGGCGTGAGTGCCACCACCCACACCCCGCCCAAATTCCTTCACCACTGCTACAGAAAAAAGTCCCAAGGGAAACCCTGCCAGTCAATCTAAGCCTGTATGATGATGTGCTTTTGACGTCAGAGCTTGTCAGGATCGTCCTTTCTTACCCATGTTCTAGTGCGCTGACGTTGCCCCCTCCACTCTTGTGCTTGCCCTTCATCATCAGGCTCTTTATCTTCATCTCTGTGATGGAGGGCAACAGAAGGGGCACGGCCACACAGAACAGGGCCAGCTGGGAGGGTAGGAGGGCCCCCGAACCAGACTTCTTCTTCTGGCCGTGGAGGAACTTGAGACGCCCCTGGAACTGCATGGTCTAACGGAAGGATACAAGGTCAGAGGGCAAAGGTTACAATACAAATTAGAAGGTGGTAGATGTAGCTCTCATGATAGCTGTGATAAAAAAAAAGAATGCCAAGAGCTTGTTTTTTCCAGATGTCATTTAGAATCCTATAGCACTGTGATGCTATAAATAAATTATGGTTAACAACTTGTCTGATCTCAGCACTTTTGATAATGAAGAAAAAGTTCTTGTGAAAGCCCAGGGAATTGACCGAACAACCACAGCTGGCTTTTTCAGCCATTGAAATCGAGCTGTCGACAGGAGGAACTCAGTTGACCTTCAGAAGATTGTTCCATTCAACCATTTCCACTACGGCATCCAAACCGCCAAACTGCCTTGCTCAGAGCTATGGGAGGTGGACCAATGGCTGTAAATATAAATACATCTGTGTCCAAGCACCAAATCCTCTGGCCTGCTGTGTCCAGCATATGGGGACATTCTATTTATACCTATGCTCTCAAGCTATAATTTCAGCAAAAGTTACACCAAATGGGAGATTTCAGTGTGGCGAGTAAATCCTAGTCAGTTGTCATTGGAGGCACCGTGGACGGCTGCATTACACTCACCAGGAAGCCGGAAGTACTGTCCAGAAGGCAGCGAACACGGGAGATGAAACAGCGGTTGAGGAAAGAGGAGAACTCAGGAGCGACTCCGCCTGCTTCCTGAGAATGGAAAAGGCTGTTCACCAGAAAGTCCTCGCCTATTAAGAGAAAAAGACAAAAACTCACAATATTGCTGATTTCTAGTTATTCATTGTAGGCTGGTCCTAAAACACTTCTATTATAGGTGAACAATTGCAAAGTCTATTAGATATCTCCTTACATTGCGCGCGTGCTGCGCACACACACATGCGCGCACACACACACACACACACACATTTGTCCTTTCCTTCTGGGGAAAAGTAATAATGCCTAACCCCTTAGGCCTAAAGCTAAAACTAACCTCAATTCTAACCCAAGTAAGTTCTATCCTAATGCTACTACCTAAGCCAGGGTCCTGTGGGGACCAAATTGTCAGGTATTTGTATGTGTGGAGACCTATGGTCCCCACATGCATAATAAAACCAGAATCACACACAATCCATCCCTGCGGTTGAATGGTTAGATGGTTGTCAGGTGGGGACTTGCCGCTCATACACTGGGCATTAATCACATGGTCTGGTTGCTGGTTGTGATTGAAATTAATAGCATTTGATTTACAGTGCAATTTAACAAAAACAACAACAAAAAAACCTGTTTGCTGAATCAGCGCTCTTTATTTTTCCTCACTCCACTAACTCTCCTCCAACAGTCAACTGAAGATGTATACACACCAGTTCCTGCTGATGAGTCATGGTCCTGGGACGAGCCTTGATGGCTGGGGTTCATGGCCCAGTGGAGCTGTCTTCTGAACTCCTGTCGGTCGTCCACATGGATGTAGTCAAAGACGTTCTGGTGCATCACGTCTGTCTGCATGAGGGTAGACACAGAGATAATCAGGCATCGCGGTCCCCAAACCAATAACCATTAGTCGTGGAGCAGAATACTAGGCCCCCGCTTCCGCTTGAAGCACTGAGGGGATCTGGGGTCTGGCCTATTGTGTTGGCAAACAGCGGTGCCCTCCCCACTTAACCTCTGCCACGGTTCGTTGAGTTGGCCCCGCAGCTTCACACGCACAGGGCTCTGGGGCCGACACTGCAAGTGACAGACCCAAACAACTCTGTAATGAGCCTGGTTAACCGGCTGCTAATGGGTCTGTCTCTCAGCTCTTGGTTGGGGTGATTATTGTAGAAGATGATCTAATTGTGTTTAGGACATTTAGTGCCTGAAAATAACTTTTACAAAAGTTGAGTAAGGTCTGTCTAAAGAATGTGGCTGTATAACTAAAGACCGACATTGCAATAAATGACATCACGCAACTTGAGTTGCACTTTGAATCCATGGCAGCGCTGAAGAAGTCAGACTGGAAGATTCTCTGGAAGCAGCTGGTTATTGTTTCCGATATGTTTTTCTATTCTTTTTTTGTATGTGCTGCTGCAGAAATTCCTCAAGGTCTGCCACAGATGGGTTCCCACTGCTTCCTGTACAGCAAAGGCAGCGTTTACAGTGAGTCTCCAATGTCACTGCGCTTCAGGGCCAGTGAGGGCAAGCCTTGTTTGTCAAACATCGCGTGACACCGGCTCCCGAAGAGCAGCGCAGCTGAAAAAAAAAACAAAAAAAAACGAACAACCCATCCAACGTTTATAATGTCTCTTTCCAGCAATAGCTGTGCTTTCTGTCAGGGAAATGACAGATTCCCACTGAAATATTTTACAACCCCCCCCAAAACAATTAATTTTTTGAACATTTGCCTGGCAAAACAATTCCTCCCACCAAAACACATGGCAAACGCCACCACAGTTCCCACCGGCAGTCAGAGCGGAGAAAAGAATTTGATATTTTCCCTGGCCCTCGTCTTGCATCTTCATCTTCAGAAGCATAATTACAATGGAATGAGTGGGATAAAAGTGGCAGTTTTTCCATTGGATTACTTTCTTCTGGTGTTGTCTCTAAAAATGGGACTATATCTGTCTCCAGTGCTACATATTAGTGCGGTGTGGTTTAAGTGGTATTATTAGACACTTTCTCACATTCACACCTAACTGTGTTTGCAGCAGATCCTAGCAGTTACAGCATTTGGACAGTAATCAAAAGGTTGCTAGATCGAATCAAACAACTAAGCCACTAGCACCCAAAACAAGGACGTTTGAAAGGCGTAATATAAATTCTCTGACAACCCAATTTCTTGATGCTCTTCCAGACTCTATCCACCAATCCAAGGATGATATTTACAGAGTAAATAATCCTGTTATCATTCTAATTGAGGATCTAAACTTAGAAATACCCAACAAGAAACTTGCTCCCTGGTACACTGACAATACTAGAGCACTGAAGCAAGCCTCCAGAAAATCGGAACTGAAATGGCTCTCCTACAAGTTGGAAGTACTTAGACTAGCCTGGAAAGACAGTACAGTGCAATACCGAAAAGCGCTCACATCTACTCAATTAGCCAATTTTTCCAACCTGATTGAAGCAAACAAAAATAATCCAAAAAAGAGCATCATCGTTAGAAAACAAATAACAGAATTTTCCTTAATCATAAATAGTCTTCAAAAACTCAGTTGTCCTGAGAATGCTAAGAACTTCCCTGACCTGGTATCAATGGGGACACTTGAACTTTTAATCCTGTATCGCTCAACATGTTCACTAAAATAGCAATGAGCTCTAAACCCATCAGCTGTCAACTGGACCCTATTCCAACAAAACTATACCAGGGGCTACTTCCTGTGCTTGGTGCGCCTATGTTAACATATGAAATTGCTCCCTATCCTCCAAATATATATTTCTTTCGAGAGGAAGGGGATGTTCGATATTTGCTGTTAATTGTTTAATTTACAGCAGAGATTACATTCATGAAGGTGTAAATTACTTTTTAATGGCATCACAAAGGTTCTGCATCCATTCCAATTTTGTCTTCAAAGTGCCGCCTTCGACACCATTGATCACTCTCTTCTTTTGGAGAGATTAGAAACCCATGTTGGGCTACGTGGATACCTTCTTGTCTGGTTTAGGTCCTCTTTATCAGAAAGATATCAGTTCATATGTGTGCATGGCCTGTCCTCTGACAAATCCAAGTTATGTTTTGGTGTTCCTCAAGGCTCAGTTTTGAGACCGCTATTGTTTTCACTATATATGCTGCCTCTTGGTGATGTCATCTGGAATCACAATGTCAATATTCACTGCAATGCAGAGAACAAACAGTTGTATATTTTAATGAAACATGGAGAAGCACCAAAATGACCTTTCCTGGAAGCTTGTGCTTCAGACATAAGGAAGTGGATGACAGAAAATGTTTAGCTTTTAAAATCAGAAAAAAAACTGAACTGCACGTTTTAGGACCCATAAAACCCTCTTTGACCACACCTCAAGACTACCTGGCCTAAATGACTCATAGCTGTCTCTGTCCAAAGTCCTCCTGTTTGTGCTGCAGATAAAGTTGCTGCCTGATGATTCCTATTGCCCCTGCCCACCACCCTGATTGTCTCTATCCTTCTACACCTGGTTATGCAGCTGAGTTGTATTCTGTTTAAAGACTCTGGACAGAGCCGACATGCATTTATTGACCTGCTTGTCATCTGAATATGCAAAAATATTTACGTGGCCCAAAACATCATGAACTCTTATAATCTTCACCCGGCACAACCAGAAGAGGACTGGCCACCCCTCGGAGTACCATTCCTCTCTAGGTTTCTTCCTAGGTTTCGACCAAATTAGGGAGTTTTTCATAGCCATCAAATCTGTTGTCTTACTCTTTGGGGGTTTCAGGCTGGATATCTGTAAAAGCACTTCGTAACAACTGCTGATGTAAAAAGGGCTTTATAAAATACATTTGATTGATTGATTGGTACTGTCCTTTTGTGACAGTACCAATCAATTTAGTAATATTGTACAGGTGTGTGCATGTATGTACCTGTGTGTTGTGCCAGTGGTTTATAACAATTTCTTATGAAAAACTTTGGCGGGGACTATTCTTAAAACTGAGGTGCTTCAAACTGAAAGGCAATGATAGGACTATCACAAAAACAACATTTTGAAACACAAATGTAGTCTCCTCAATACTCCTTTAAAGCTGCACTAGGTAGGATTTTTTTAGTGAAAAAAAAAATATTACAGCATTTTACAATTACTCACTGGTTAGATATCGGTTCCGCACCAATGCCCGATAGAAGATGAAGTTCCGAATAATAATATGAAAAATAGTATTGCGTGCTCCAAAAAAAGTGCTAACTCAGAGTTTGATGTTTTTCTTAACCTTGCTAACGTTAGCTTAGGGTTCTTGGTTGATAGCTTTAGACAGCTAGTCTAAGTCTTCTTTCACTTCTTTGTAGTTTTTGTAGTGTATGCTGTGGTAGACAAGGGAAGAACTGGCAGTTTGTCATCCTGATCTCTAGCTGTCATTATAGTTTCTTACAGTGAGTGAACTTCCCTCCCTATGGTGTACGTATGCTATATATATCATCCAGGTAAAATGCGCGTTCACAAAACAAGCCAAAGAGGAAGGCCCGCCTCGCCGAAGTCGATTGGCTGGAAGGCCCGCCTCACAGAAAGCAATTGGCTGGAATGGGATTGCTGGAACATTATTGGCTGGAAAGTATTGGCACACTCCAAAAATTATAAATTGACATTCCATTGGCACTACACAACTGTCTGTGTTGCTAAACAAATCAGAAGGCTTCATTAGCTTACAAAATATATTTATAGGGGACAAAACTTTTGTTTTTTTACAGAGAAAATCCTACCTAGTGCAGCTTTAAAACACTGAGGAATGGTGGCATAGCGCCTCTTCATCCAGAATTTGTCTCCTGGCAAATGCTCTGGTGGACTAAATGAAGTGGCATACAGCTAAAGTCTCTGGCACACGGCAAGGCAACGCATTCAGACCACTTCAGTTTTCATTCAAATTTAATTGTGCTGTTATTTCACCCGACTCCATCTAAGGAAAGTGTGGGCACTCTTGCAGAATAATTTTGCTTGCTCAAACGGTTGCCTTGTCTGGGGAGCTGGGGGCCTGAGTAATAGTATTAAAGCACTTTATTCATGGCTTTATTTTTAGGGGAAATTATTTAAGTAGGGGAAGACAGGCATTCTCAGTTGATAGCATCAATAATTAATGGACGGGGAGAAACTTGGAGTAGCCTGAGATCTTCTTGGCCTGACCCGGTCACTACCTCCTGACCCACCTTAGTACCCCCCTCCCTCTCTTGGAGGAGCCTGTGGTACTGCAGACCTCCCTGTTACCTTTTCCCTCTGGTGAACGGCTCTATACACCCCTTCAAAGGTCTGCAGAGAGAGCAGGGAACAGATAGTACAGAGTATAGAAAAACAGCGCTGGAGAGAATGTGTAAAAATAGGACGAGAGTAAAGCCAGGAACCGAGGAACACTAAAAGAGAGGACCATAGGAAGTTTAAGAGAAGACCAGAAGAAGTCTAATAGAGGATCAGAGAAAGGCCAAGAGAAGACCTGAGGATCATAGGAAGGCTAAAAGAGTACAGGAGGAACACTAAAAGAGAGGACCAGATTTAGTTTAAGAGAGAACCAGAGGAAGTCTATCAGAGGACCAGAGGACGAGGGAAAGACTAAGAGATGACAAGTGGAAGACTAAGAGAGGACCAGATTACCAGAGCGAGGCCAAGACGGCAGTCTGTATCATTGGGAGGGTAGTCTATATTACTGAGAGGGCAGTCTGTATCACAGGGATGACAAAGTATCACTGGGAGTTCAGTCTGTTTCACTGGGACGGTAGTCTACATCACTGGGATGGACGTTTGTTTATCATTCAGAGGGCAGTCTGTATCACTGGGAGGGCAGTTTGTTTATATTTGGGAGGGCAGTCAGTAACACTGGGAGGGCAGTTTGTTTATCACTGGGAGGGCAGTCTGTATCACTGGGAGGGCAGTTTGTTTATCACTGGGAGGGCAGTCTGTATCACTGGGAGGGCAGTTTGTTTATATTTGGGAGGGCAGTCTGTATCACTTGGAGGGCAGTTTGTTTATCTTTGGGAGGGCAGTCTGTACTGGGAGGGCAGTTGTTTATCATTGGGAGGGAAATCTGTATCACTGGACAGGAAGTCTGTATCTTGCCAACAACGAGGGAAGTGAGCCTTAGCCCCCTGTCTCAACTCATGCCACTCTTGGGGCTCTCTCAATGTGCTAACAAAGCTATCACCCTTTATCGCTGCTTCACAACTGTAGTAAATGTCTGCAGAGATTTAAATGAAGGTCTTTAATATGCTGTCAGTGTGCCCTGAAATACCATACCTCAAAATGAAATGAATATTGAATAAAAATGAAAAACAGATGTAAATACTGAGACATACCTGATGGAATCCCAAATAGTCAACGATGGTGGAAGAGGCATAGAAGACCATCCCATCACTGCTCACCACCAATGCAAAGCCAGTGAGGGACTGCAGGGAGAAGAAGAGAGAAGACAAACATTATTTTCTATTTATCAAGATAGCAATAAGAGGCACATGGCTTCAGAACATAACATGTCTTTTTTGTGTCAAATGGTATAAAAAAAAATGCCATAAAAGGGTGAGTTGTAATATTTTCTGACAGCATTTGGTTTCCGTAAAGCCTTTCCACAATATGACAACACTGAGCAAAGCCACCACAGAGGTTTTCAATCCACTGCCCTCATATTGAAAGTATTCATTAAATGGGATTCACACAGCTCATTCACAACAGGCTGTCTACAAAGGAGGAGGGAGGAAAAGAGGTAGAGAGTGGGAGAGCGAGGGAGGGTGGTAAGGAGGGGCGGTGGAAACAGAGGAGTCGGTTCCCCAAACTGTAATTTATGAACCTCCTAGTGTTTGTACAGGGTCCAAGTCCCTGGCGATCGCGTGACTGGCGCTGCGCTGCAGCCAGACTCTGTCACCTCCAGTTAACTGTGAGTAACTCCAGGTTAGATCAGGCTGCTCCACTCGACCTGGTTAGCACAGGCTGAGAGCACTGGGAATATTACAGCTGCTGTTTGGATGGGTGTTCATCTATGTTCAATCGCGGTGTGCTGTGTGCGGTGTGTGTGTGTGCGTCCGTGCCTGCCTGTGCATGTGTACGGTCCATGATGGATAAGCAGCTCTCCGGCCTGTTGTGTAAGCGTTCTGTGGGCTGCGGTTTTTGTTTGCCCTCTGTGGCGTCCAGATCACACCCTCCACTCTCGGCTCTCCCCTCATACTGTCAATCATTCCTTTCAGACGGTGAGTGGCACAACAACATACACAACCACTTGCCTTCTGTTTCTCTGGCTTCCCCTCCGATTTCCTCAACCTCCAGCAAACACAATGCGCCTCAGACTTCAACAGACTCCTGTTCTTCGTCAACCTCTGGTCCCGTTATTTGGTCCAAGTCCTAACTCTCTTGTACGGCCCCCTCAGTGATGGACAGGCAGATTTAACCGCCTTATTGAAAAGAATTCCTAAATTCTGCGGCTGTGTGCCTGGTGGCCCAATCTCAAAATGTCTGTCGGCTACAACACGTTATCTTAGTGAGTGACCTGTCAGGCCTTGCCTGATTCATGAGTTCCATGGATCAATGAACTCATTTGGAGGGAAACATCTGGAAGACCACATAAGCTTCCAAAACTATAAAGGGGTGGCCTATGAGACAATTCAACAAGGCCGCAGCCTGACAATAATCTCAAATAATACAGGTTGTACCATTTATACCATACTATTAGCCTCAATTACAACACACCAACATCATTTCAAAATCTAGTTTGCTTTATATTTGGTTCAGTTCTCAACAAATAACCAAAACTGAAGTCTTGCATATTTGGTCAGATGCTTGTTTAAGTTCTGGGTCTATACGTGTTAAGAGATGAGGTCAGAATTGTAATAGAGGGCTCCACCCTTTCTGTTTTAAAATGACCATCAAGACTATAGACCAAATCTACCCATCCCTTCTAAAATTTGAAAGACGCAAACATCTGTGAATTCAGGATTTGTCCAAGTCACTGGAATTAGTGCTGCTTGTTGTCTCAGGCAAATAATTGTTTCATGACACAAACCGACCTCTAAAAAAATATCACTGGATTTAGGTTAAGTTGTGAAAACCCTTTAGCTTAATTACTTTTTGCCAATCCAATCAGTTTTCTACGCTGATTCAAGGACGCATTTTAGAGTAACACTGTTACGTATAGCATTGTATTAATTATGTGTGTCTGGGCATGAATCTGCGTAGACCATCGTTGTCAAGAAAAATGTGTTCTTAACTGACTTGCCTGGTAAAATAAAGGTAAAATAAAATAAATAAATAAATGTCTTTGATTATGGATTAACACACTAAAGCCAAAATAATCTTATAGCGTGACCAGTAAAGTATTTACACTAACATACCCCAGTGAATCAACCCCAGTGGACAAAAACATGTTAATAGATTCCAGGAACATTCTGAGGAACTCCACCCTGGTAAACGTAAGATGATTCAAGAAATCTCCCAGTATCTTTACTGAGCCTTCAGAGATATCTATCAGATAAATAAATTTCATTGGCCTGTTTAATACGCACACTCACTGCACATTCTAATTGGTCTACAGGTACTGCCCCAAAGCCTGTGTGTGTATGTGTGTGTGTGTGTGTGTGTTTGTGTGTGTGTGTGTTTGCGTGTGTATGTAGTTGTGCGAGTGGGCAAGCATGTGCTTGTATGCGTGTTGTGAGGCACTCCACCCTCTGTGCTGTTTGTGTATATCTCTGTGGGTGTTCCTCTGCGTGTGTGTGTGTGTATGTGTGTGTGTGTGTGTGTGTAGCCGTGTGGATGAAGAACTTGTTTGACAGGTTCAAACTGCCCACTCCCAGATCAGTCAGGGGGCTGCGGACACACACACACACACACACACACACACACACACACACACATGCACTCATGAGGCCTGTGCTGACCCAATGAATGCACTGCCAGTCATGGTTTAACCAATCACTGTTGGGGAGCTGATTAGCATGTCACTCCATAGATTCCAGGAGTCTTACACTGGCAGTTAAGACCCGGGGACCAGATTGATTTGGGATTGGAGCTCTTTGATAATATTGTGATCTCTCTAGGCCAGATGCCACTGTATCCAAACATCAGCACTACCCCCTGGTTGGAATTCTCTCTCTTTCATATGTTTTCACAAAGAGAGAGAACACTTTCAAATCGCTGCTTCCCAGAAATTTTTTCTCGCGGATCATGGAATTCCAAATGCATTAGGTAATGGAAACCTGCACCTGCTCCGGCTCTGGAACAGAACCATTTCAAATTCAAAGTCCACATAACCTCATGGCTCCTATAAAGGGGTGCAAGGTTAAAAGCCTTGACTTACAACTCTTAAGAGGTGGTTTGCACGCATTACAAAAAAAAAAAAGAAAATACACCCATTTTGGACACAGCGAAGCACTGCACTGAGAGAGGGAATGAGAGAGACAGAGGGAGACATGCCTTTTGTTTCCAAACATTTGATCATTTTTCCTCCTCCCTCACATTGTCACCGCAAGATCAAAGCAGTGCCAAGGTCATGGCAACAGTGAAAAAGAGCTTTTCCCGCTATTCTGAGTCATCTGTGGCAGAAAGCAGAGAAAACAGAGAAGGAAGGGAACTCACTGGCATCCTCTCCACAGCCCCAGGGGAGCCTGTTGCCACAGCAATGCCGACCGACCTGAAGTGAGTCGTTTCTCGAGTCACGCAATGAGAGGCGACACATTATTGCCACAGTGAATCGACTCTTTGTTCACAGCCTGTGTTGTGGCAGCCTGACACATTCACTGAACTGCTTCGGGCTCTTCTCCGGAGAGCTGCGTGTGTGTCCATGTGTGTGTGTGGTGTGTTTACAAGGGGGCTGGCAGAAGATTTTTAGGTCAGGAATAGTGTCATAGCCCTTTGCTGGATAGACACTCATTACAAAATTGAGTGCCTAATTAGATCACAAACAACGATCTGATCGTGTTGTGGTTCGTGACTGGATTTTACACAAACTGTAGTTTTGCCGTCAAAAATGTCACAAACACATTGTGTTCAGAGAGCTTGCTTAGCTGGTATCAACTCACCAACTTTGTGATGCAGTGCTATACACCTTTTTACAACGTATTCTATTATGCAAGACTACCCTTCTTACAGCTCCTCTTTTCATCTTTGGTGCATATTTTAGTACCTATAAATGATAATTTTGCGTGCATGTGTTTTCCTGGCAGGTGTTGGGGGTGCAGGGGGTTGTTCATTCATACCTAGACACACATAATTGTCTGCTTACCTCTAGGAGAAGCCCGCTCTCTGTGACGTTGCTGCCCATGACCATATGCAGGTTGTCTTTTCTGGGCTCGGGGGCAGAGTTGGTGGGTGGACTTAGGTGTTTTTTGCTGGATGGCTTCTCGTGATTTACTGGAAAAAGATGGAAGAAGTCATTAATAAGAAGTCATAAATAAGGAGTCATATAATGCATTGTCAACCAAGGGGAAATTTCACTTTTAGATTAAATGTTTTATTTGAGGTTTCCAAATGCAAGCGCAATGCACAAAGAAAGAAAATCAATAATTTTTGTCATTACGAATATCCAATCGACATAAACACAATATAACAGAAAGGTAAATCAAGAGCATGTGTTAGGGGCTTCAACCGATTCACAACAGACTGGATTCCCATCTAAACACAAGTTCTCAGCAGTGAGGATACGGTGTTTAAGAAGAGCCAACAATGTTGGTTTTCACGACTTTACAGGATTTCTCCAGACACGTTATCCCCAAATGGTGGAAAAAATCCTCCCCGAACTGGCATTTAGAACATCTGATTTTCTGATCTGATTGGCACGAAACTGCTCAGTAACATTTTGCTAGGAACCTTAAAGCTGCAGTGCTCTGCTATTATCCAGCACCATGAAGACTGCGCAAACACACTGTCCTGTTTTAGTTGGTTTCATTCTCGCTGTTGAATGTACCCGTTATTCCTGATGCTCATGTATACAGAATGGCACTGTCACGCTTCCCTCTCTGAAAACGGAGTTGAGTATGAGCATAAAAACCCATTGTTCAGTGTG
>JACXGI010018742.1:0-12882 GCA_016801175.1 Esox masquinongy | reverse complement strand
TGGGCCAAAATACCAGCAACAGTGTGTGAAAACCTTGTGAAGACTTACAGAAAACGTTTGACCTCTGTCATTGCCAACAAAGGGTATATAACAAAGTATTGAGATGAACTTTTGTTATTGACCAAATACTTATTTTCCACCATAATTTACCAATAAATTTATTAAAAATCCTACAATGTGATTTTCTGGATTTTTTTTTCTCATTTTGTCTCTCATAGTTGAAGTGTACCTATGATGAAAATTACAGGCCTCTCTCATCTTTTTAAGTTGGAGAACTTGCACAACTGGTGGCTGACTAAATACTTTTTTGCCCCACTGCATATACCAAGTAGAATTATTACACCATTAACCTTGTAGGAGATGCACGCATCAATGTGCAAAACCACGCCCCGGAACATCTTCATTGGTCAATAGCATCCATGTTTTTTGACATGCTGGCCTGGCAGATATAACTTTGAAGACATTGGTCCCTAAATGCCAAAAACCAAAGTACAGTGAGGGAAAAAGTATTTGATCCCCTGCTGATTTTGTACGTTTGCCCACTGACAAAGAAATGATCAGTCTATTATTTTAATGGTAGGTTTATTTGAACAGTGAGAGACAGAATAACAACAAAAAAATCCAGAAAAACGCATGCCAAAAATGTTATAAATTTATTTGCATTTTAATGAGTGAAATAAGTATTCGACCCCTCTGCAAAACTTGACTTAGTACTTGGTGGCAAAACCCTTGTTGGCAATCACAGAGGTCAGAAGTTTCATGTAGTTGGCCACCAGGTTTGCACACATCTCAAGAGGGATTTTGTCCCACTCCTCTTTGCAGACCTTCTCCAAGTCATTAAGGTTTTGAGGCTGACGTTTGGCAGCTTTAACCTTGGCAGTTTGTTGCCTTGGCTGTGTGTTTTGGGTGATTGTCATGCTGAAATATCCATCCATGACCCATTTTCAATGCCCTGGCTGAGGGAAGGAGGTTCTCACCCAAGATTTGACGGTACATGGCCCCGTCCATTGTCCCTTTGATGCAGTAAAGTTGTCCTGTGCCCTTAGCAGAAAAACAACCCCAAAGCATAACGTTTCCACCTCCATGTTTGACGGTGGGGATGGTGTTCTTGGGGTCATAGGCAGCATTCCTCCTCCTCCAAACACGGCGAGTTGAGTTGATGCCAAAGAGCTCGATTTTGGTCTCATCTGACCACAACACTTTCACCCAGTTCTCCTCTGAATCATTCAGATGTTCATTGGCAAACTTCACGGGCCTGTACATGTGCTTTCTAGAGCAGGGGGACATTACGGGCGCTGCAGGATTTCAGTCCTTGACGTAATGTGTTACTAATTGTTTTCTTGGTGACTATGTTCCCAGCTGCCTTGAGATCATTGACAAGGTCCTCCCGTGTAGTTCTGGGCTGATTCCTCACCGTTCTCATGATCATTGCAACTCCACGAGGTGAGATCTTGCATGGAGCCCCAGACCGAAGGAGACTAACTGTTTTTTTGTGTTTCTTCCATTTGTGAATAATCGCACAAACTGTTGTCACCTTCTCACCAAGCTGCTTGGCGATGGTCTTGTAGCCCATTCCAGCCTTGTGTAGGTCTACAATCTTGTCCCTGACATCCTTAAATGGCTCTTTGGTCTTGGCCATGGTGGAGAGTTTGGTATCTGATTGATTGATTGCTTCTGTGGACAGGTGTCTTTTATACAGGTAACAAGCTGAGATTAGGAGCACTCCCTTTAAGAGTGTGCTCGTTACCTGTATAAAAGACACCTGGGAGCCAGAAATCTTTCTGATTGAGAGGGGATCAAATACTTATTTCACTCATTAAAATGCAAATCAGTTTATAACATTTTTGACGTGTTTTTCTGGATTTTTTTGTCGTTATTCTGTCTCTCTGTTAAAATAAACCTACCATTAAAATTATAGACTGATAATTTCTTTGCCAGTGGGCAAATGTACACAATCAGCAGGGGATCAAATAATTTTTTCCCTCACAGTATGTGGAGATTTGACATTTGGTGCCAGAGGAGTTAATTTTTTAGTGTTCTTAAAAAACCCCAAAATTGCGGAAAATCCATCATGGCGGACTTTATGGGTCCCAACGGCAAACATTTTCACCATGAGGAGGTACACCTATGTGCCAATTTTCAAGACTATGTCAAAAGGGGTGGGCGTGGTGAGCTTGCGCATCTTTGGAGGCCTGTGACAGCGCCACCATGAGGCCGACATGCATGCCACTGCACCAGAAGTTGTGGGCCCTTGGCCCTTTACTACCATAAAAATTTGGGCACCTTTACACTATTTTATGTCACAGGAATTTGCAAAAAACACCCTTTGATGCAAGTAATACGACATCAATGTTTTTCTTTTCCTATAGTGCCCCCATGTGGCCAAATTGAAAATCATTCACACATACAGTAAAATGACAACCCTGTCACTCAGTGAGATTACCAAATGTAATCTCACTGAGTGACAAAGAACAGTTATGGCTATTATGCCACTGCTGTTTGGCCAAACTGAATTTACTTGCCTGTTACTTTGCAATAGTTTTCAGGACATTTACCTGAATTGGTATTATAATTTTCTGCATTAGATAAATATGGAAACTTCAGAAGTCTGACACTATCACAGCAGTACAACACCTTAAGCACCAAACAATGTAACTAGGTAGTTGTTTGAATATTTCAGAATGTAATTAATGTAGCCTAATTGTATGGTAAATATAACTAAATGGTAGTTTCAGTCTTCCCCAGTGTAGAGCATATTAATGAATTCACCTTTTGCTTGTTTTAAGATAATGATGGGCTCAGAAGAGATAATCATAATGATTTTCAAAGGTGTGTTTACTTAAGTATGTGTATTACCATCAATGACTGAGCAAAACTATTTCTTAGAATTGTTTAATTTTGATGATCAAAAGACTATTACAGGTGGCAACAATACAACCAATACCCTTCCAGATTTTCATTTATTTGGAAAATACTCTCCCTATTCTTACTGTAAAAATATGTTGACTTTGGTAGGGCATGGGCATATAGCCTACCCATGTGTTGTTGTTAAATCACAACTCAGATTTTGTTTTAATTTAACTGCCATGTCTACAATTTAAAGGTGCAATTGATAAGTTCAGCACTCAGAAGTGGAATTGTAGAAACAAATGAAAACAGAGAATTTACTTAAGTACTGAGAATGAATTATCTACTGAGGCTTGAACACATAACCTCGCTACCAAAGGCAAATTAATAATAGCTAAAGCATTGGTTATAATGTTCATGTCACCAGAATGATTTAAGGTGAACTATTGCTAGCTGAGACTGAGGCTCTTCTAGGAATTCTTTGATGAAATAATCATGGCAATGTTGCATTCCACTAAATATTTGCTCATATTAGCATGTCATTGTACAAATGAAAACAGAGAATTAATTTAGCTACTTCAGCGTAGATTAGCTAGAGGCTTGAAAGCATGACACCATCTCTAAAGGTATCTAACTGCTAGTGCCACCCTTGTAGGCATTCCCTCACATCTTCCATTGCATAAAGAGTTCCATGGGTGGCGACAAGGACAACAAAAAGCACAACTGGATACATGAAAATGTCAAATTTTCATTTCAGTGACTTCAAATTATTCCCGTGCTGCAAGGCATAGCTAGCTACTAACAGAAATTTACCACATTAGGAAAATATCACCATTTAATTATATGATGCAATCATGGCAAGAATACTGGAAAGGGCATGAAAAGGAATTCTGTTGAGTTCAGTGGGAAGCCAAATCTAGTCAAAGTATTTTTATTTATCAAATTCACCGAATAACACAGCGTCATTCTGAACAATGAAATTCTTGTTGATATGGCACACGACATCTATGCAGTAAGAATTAAGAAATATAAAAAGCAAAAAATATCAGAAATATACATAGCAATTTAAACTAGCAGCAATTTTAAAGAGTGTAGAATGGGGAATATGAACAATATGGGTAGAAGTATTGAATATTATAAAATAAATTGAATACGAGTGCAATATTCCTATGAATGGTACATAAAAATATTCGAATGTACACTGAATGTACATAGGAAGACATCAGAACATTTGGAATGTTCATGCGATCAATATGATCATAGATCAGAGTTGCAAGTTGAGAACCCTCACATTCATCACAATGAATGTGAACAGAAAAATGAAATAATTTGCCTTTTGTCCAACACGTTTTTGACACTATATTTCATTGAAATCAGACCACAGAACCATGTGGAACAGTTCTGCCATTCCAAAAACACTTTTCAAACCCTTTTTTTTTACACAAATATGCATTGTATCACAATAAATGTGAACAGAACAATGAAATTAGTCACCTTTTGTGCAAGCAGTCCAATATGTTTATGACACCCATGATTACTTCACTATTTATCATTGAAATCAGACCACAAACAGCCTTGTGGAACTACCCCGCCATTCCAAAAACACTTTTCAAACCTTTTTTCTTACACAAATTTGCATTGTATCACAATAAATGTGAAGAGAACAATGAAATAATTCACCTTATGTGCATACAGTCCAATATGTTTATGACACCCAAAATTATATCACTATTTATCATTTAAATCAGACCACAAACAGCCATGTGGAACAGTTCTCCCATTCCAAAAACGCAAAGCAGACAATATCTATAATGATCACATTTATATTACATTATTTCATGATAAATAGGTTATTTGATGTTTCTTACCAGACTGTTCTTGCATTAGCGTTAGCATGTTGTTAGCATTCGTCCTTTGTTGTCCGGTAACTCAGCTATCCAGTGTTTGAATACCGTAACAGACTATGGCTACATTTAGTAAAAGTATTTTTACATTTACGTTTTGCCATTTCATGCTAATAATAATACTTATAAAACTGTTGAAAACACATATCCTTTCTTTTTCTGTTCGACACGTTAGCGTTCCGCAAGGACACAATGCTAAAATGCAAGCAAATGCTAAGTTAGCATGCTAGCTAAGCTAAGCTAAGCTAACGCACTGCTTCCACCTCCTCTAGTCATCTCCTCTACTAGCACATAAAGAAAACGAAACTTATGTCCCACCCCGCAACCTTTTGATTTGCTCGAATACATAACAGATACCTTCCCCTGATTGGGTAAAATAAACTATCTTGCCTAGCAACAGCCTTCCATTAGATGCTGTCACCCAACAGCCCATCCAGTGGTCAGGTGCACAAGGATTTGGTTGCATTTGGACAGGATGACGACAACCAGGAAATGTGCCACGTAAACACAAAGCGCATCTGCGTTTTCAGCGGAATCTCAGGAAAACGGCAAAGGAAACATAATCTCTCTATCACAAACCGTTTTGAAAATATGTAATACTATGTAATTGTAATGGGCGTGGGCGGTAGCGCCTAGTCCCTCCTCAGGGGGTTAAGGAAAAAACTGTTTGTGAGTGTGGAAGTGCGTACCCCGATGCTCCTGTAGCGTCTACCAGATGGCAGCAGTGTGAACAGACCATAGCCTGGGTGGCTGTAGTCTTTAATGATGTTCTGTGCTTTCCTAAGGCATCATGTATGGTAGATGCCTTGCACGGAGGGGAGATGGCAGCCAATGACTCGCTCCGCAGACTTCACCACCCTCTGGAGGGACTTGCAGCGGGGCAGCTGCTGTACCAGGCAGTAATGCAGCCTGAGAAGATGCTCTCAATGGTGCACCTGTAGAAGTTGGTGAGAGTTTTTGCAGACATGTCAAACTTCTTTAGTCTCCTCAGGAGGTATACTTGCTTTTGTGCAGTTTTCACCTCCGAGTCTGCTTGCCTTGACCAGATGAGGTCATCTTTGGTGAACACACAGAGGAACTTGAAGTCAGCGACTCTCTCCACGTCAGCTCCATCGATGTGTATGGGGGCATGACACCTCCCCGTCTGCCACTTCCAGAAGTCCACGATCATCTCCTTATTCTTGCAGATGTTGAGAGAGAGGTTGTTGTTCTCTACCATGTAGCCAGATCCTCTACCTTCTCTCTTTAAGCGGCCTCATCACTGTTGGAGATGAGACCCAGGAGGGTAGTGTTGTCCGCAAACTTATGGATGACATTGGAGCTGTGTAGACACACAGTCATGCGTGAACAGGGAGTAAAGGCAGGGACTGAGTATGCATCCCTGGGGGGCTCCGGTGCTCAGTGTTAGTACAGAGGAGGTGAGGTTGCTCATTCTCACCACCTGGGGTCTGTTCATCTGGAAATCCTGGATCCAATTGAAAAGGGAGGTGTTAAGTCCCCGGGTCCTGAACTGTAGAACAAGCTTTGCGGGCACAATAGTGTTGAACGCTGAGCTGTAGTCCACAAACAGTCCACAAACTTGCATTTTTCAAAGTGGGAGAGGGCGGTGTGTGTTATCAGGGCGATGGCATCATATGTAGATCTATAGGGGCGGTATGCAAGTTGAAAGGGGTCCAAGGTGTCCGGAAGGGTGGAGCAGCTGCTCAAAGTACTGGGTTCTGACCAGCCGCTCGAAGAACTTCATGATGATGGAGGTCATTGCTACAGGGCGATAGTCATTCAGGCAGGTGATGGAAGGTTTCTTCGGTACTGGGACAATGGTGGTCTATAGTCTTTTGATAAATCTGCTTTGTCACGGTAAAAATGGAGACGAATGCTTAGATGATCTTATGAATTTGTTACCGGCACGTCAACGCAAAGCCAAGAGATGTGCAATGTTTGAAGTTTGGATAGAGTGTTTTAGACTAGCAAGTTTACCATATGCAGATGAACTTTTACTCTCTATTTTCAGTGAAATGGAGGCAGGTCCACAGATGGTTCGTCATTCTATTCAAGGCAGGAAAGTACCATGGAAACGTAAATGCTTTAAAGACATCTCCTGCTGTAATACATACGCATGTTGACTGCTCAAGAAGACAGAATCTCAGTGTTTAAGGCCATATATATGGCATTCGACACGGCAGAGCAAGTGAGAACCTGTGAGTTCCTTTTCAAGAATACTGATGTCCCAATAGTAGGATATGCTATTTGGGAGTTAGTCCTCCCTCCATTTTAGATTAAAGAGGTGTTTGTGTGTGCTTGTGTCACTTACATCTCATAGACGAATAGGTCCGGTGTCCACAGCATCTCTTTGCGAACTGAGACCCTGGATATTCCACAGAACTGACTAGTATTCCACCCAATTCGCTCATTATTCCATTTCTGGAGGAAGAATTGGTGAGATAATGATTGACCAACTAGGATGGATCAGTGGAAAATCAGTAAAACACAATGAAGCACTGTAAAGAAAATATCTCACCAGTTGTAACCAGATAAATGGGATGAAGGTTTGGGACTTCTCAATCTGAAAACACACACACAATTACCATGTTAGTATCACCAGATTACCCAGAACCAAGCCACTTCTATTTTTCACAGTGGGTATAGAAAGTCACCACCTGCTTTTAAAATGTTCATATTTTGCTGCTGTCACGTCCTGACATGGCACTCTTGCTGTGCCAGTGAGATCCAACACCCTTTCTCCCTCATTTGGATCACGGTCGCCTGTTTCTTGTCATTACCTCACCTGTGTTCCTGATCACTGTCCCTATTTAAATACTTTCTGTGTATCTTGTCGGTCTTTGTTTTGGTATCACTCAAATGTAACGTTATTCTGTTTTGTCTTGTGGTTTAGTTTCTGTTTTGTTATGTCTTAGTTCTTTCTATAAAATGTGCATGTGTCCTGCCTACTCTGCAACATTACAGCTGCCTTACAGCCTGAATGCAAACACATAAAATCAAACTTCATCCAGATTTTTTTTACACACAGGAACTCACAATATCTCAGTGAAAGAAAATCTCAAAAAGGTAAAATACCCTATTTGGATAACTGACCCCACCCCCCCCCAAACTTGCTGAGGTATAACCAATCGCCTTCCAAATCACGAATCAAGCTAACCGGCTTCCATCTTTGATAAACTGTAGTGACTTGATTAGTTCAGAATACAAGCCGTTGGTCATAGAGAACTCCACTGCTTAGTAGGAAACGTACTTTCAAAAGATTTACAACATTAAATTGTGGAAAGTCACAAGTCAGGTGATGAATGTAAAACAATTTCAAAGGCTCTGTCTATCCCTTGGAGCACAATTGAGACCATAATTAAGGAGTGGAAGGTGTATGGCACCACCCAGTTTTTGCGTAAATCAGGCTGACCCTCCAAACTGGATGGCTGGGTAAGTACTGTAAGGAGACTGATAAGACAGGCTACCAAGAAGCGAATAGCATCTTTGAGGGAGCTTCAAGCCTTTATGGCAGAGACTGGTCAATGTGTGCATCTGACCACAATATCACAAGCACCTCACAAATCTGGCCTCTATGGGAGGGTGGCAAGAAAAAAAAAGCAGAAATTGCAGCCCTCTTTTGAAATGTAAATTCTGTGTCTATTTACACATACAATGATTCTTCATTATTTATTAGAGACATGTATACCTATGTGCTTGATTTCTGTTCTAGTAGGCTGTCCTTGGAATGTTTATGGTTAACAGATGTTTCTGTAAGGTAGGAATGCAGGGCCAAAAGGGTTACTTTTAATTGCCTAGCTTGCTTGATCCTTGAGATAACACCCGTGTCATCAGAAGAGCCCTAGTAAACACATCGGAGGATGTCACTGATAGATAAAGGGTCTATTTCCTAGGACTGGTTTTGTTTTCCTTAGGTCAGTAAACCAACCCCCACTACTTTAGTTTTAGGATATAACCAGAGTGATGGTTTGAAGAAGCTCTTGCATTTACCTTTCCTCCTGTCCGCATCTTCAAACTCCGGAGTACTTTAATACTTGTACTGTAATTGTAATACTCTTCATACATTAAATCCATTGGTTACATTAATTCATTGACTATTTGGAATTCATCTAAAACGGGTCCAAATCCAGTTCCACTACTTTCAGGAAGTTGAAAATGGGAAGGTTCAACATGATGACCCAAAGCACACCGCCAATATCAACCATACAGTGGCTGAAAGACAAGAAGGTGATCCTTGAGAGGCTTACTATGTGTAAATCAAGCCGGGAAAACATTTAGTTTGTGTTTTCCTTTCAGGCTGTAAGGCAACAAAAGGTGAAAATGTTCTAAGGGGGTGGTGATTTTCTATACCCACTGCACATTTTTGATATATACAGTGCAATACATAAGTATTTGGACAGTGCCAAAAGCTTTGTTGTTTAGTCTCTGAATTCCAGCACAATGGATTTGAAATGAAACACTAAGAGACTAAAGTGTACACTGCTTGAATTTGGGGTCCAAGGTAATTGTAAAATTAACATAGAAGTAAATACATTTGTTATTTTAGCAGCTATTCTTATGGTTTGAATAACGATCTGGGGAATAGCTGACACACAGATTGACGTAAAAGCACCATCACAAGAATAGTATGTGAACAGAACAGGCTTCCTCAATTTACAGGCTTCCTCAATTTGATATGCGTAAAGATGCAGATGAATTTGAAGGTGGCAGAAGCAATGCATTACCTGGTCATTCTGCAGAACCACAATGATGGCATTTGTATAAACAACATGAAGGAGCTTTTGAGGATGGAAGGCCTACTGCTAATTGTTGAAAACTCATTAAAAGCATATTCCCCAATTTGAAAGACACTTAAATTGTCCAAACATTCCTCTCTTTAGCAAAATTTTATTACTAGTCAAGCGAGCATTAACATAGCAAGGAAAAAAAAAATATTTTGGCATGCATCCAATATTTTACAGTCATAAAAAATGTTTTTTGTGTCATTGTATTTCATGTTCGACATTTTGTTTCCCATAGACTTGAAGGGATGATTTTGACCATATATTGGTAATTACTAGGGATGCACCGATACCACTTTTTTTCAGACCGAGGACAAGTATGAGTATTTATATTTGGGTACTTGCCGATACTGAGTACCGATACCAAGTACTCAAAGCTGCACTAGGTAGGATTTTTTCAGTAAACTAGTAAAGGTTTTGTCCCCTATAAACATGTTGTTGACTGGGTTCTGGTGTTTCCATGATTCTCTCGTCAGTTGTCACCTATATTGATAGTTATTGTAATAGCTTTGTCAGTGTAAAGTTTGTCTTCAGTCTTGCTAGCAATTGCTCAATTCTTATGACTTTTCCAAGTAGTAAGATACTAGTAGGCCTATTTCAGGCTAATAAGCTATTAAAACGGCCAGTGGCAAAAGCCATACAGTTCATTGATGCTCTTTGTGGTGGAAGTAAACTTCATAAGAAATGTTAGTCAGTTTAACACAATGCTTAGTGTTGTCTAGCTAAATATTCAAACTTGGCGTGATGTTAATGCATGACTAAATGATGTAATGTTGAGATGCAATTTTATGACAGGTTAGTGTGTCCCAATCGGTTCCAATACTGGCATACAGTGTCCGAAATTAACATTTTGGCTCACCTGCCAAGGGGACTGGTAGATGAAAAAATCCACCAGCCAAGCATATTTTTTACTGGCCAAAATAATAATTTCCTTTTCGTGTTATGTATACATTAATTTCAGTACATTTCATTGAGATAAGGTATTTTGTTGAATACAAACTTTTTATTTCCAATGACAAATTAGTTGTTTCTGCTTTTATCTTTAGCATACTGGCCTGTTTCTGTTTTTATCTTTAGCATACTGGCCACACACAGAACAAATCATCACCACAGCCTCAGCGTCATACTGTAGCAGCCTCTTGAAACTATCTCCAAATCTCCAATTCTCACAAAACTTGATTTTTCTATGTGATGCTACAAACATGTTTTTTATGTATTGCAACAACATCATCCCTTTAAATCAGTTTCTCTTCCTTGTCAACTTAACGTTATTTGACAATACTTATTTAACATCATTCCCTACTAACCAAATTACTTCCTCTCAATTAATAATTCGTTAAAACTGTTCTTGAATCGCCTCCCAGATTTATAACACAATCCTTCTCCAAACCTAATGAGCAAAAGCAAATTAACAACAATAACATAAAAATCAGAATTTCTTTATATTAGAAAGGTTCTCTGTTAACTTACATAAGCTCTAACCATTTCTGAATGTGCTCCAACTTATAATAATATTTACCATATATAATGTATTCTTTAAATAGTAATTTGTTTAATTTATATTTTACCCCACGTAATTTTCCCTTTGAAAATATAAACAATACACACAACCCATCGCAGGCTTTTATTTTGAAGGCAAAATATGAAAACCGGAGGTCTTATTGCTGCAGCCGAATGTCTAATGTTGCCTGCATGACGCTAATCCATTGTAGCGATTGAGTTGTGAAAGTTAGCTAGCTTCTTACCTTGAGTTGTCGCTCAGACGATGGCTACCTTTATATGAATGTGACAGCCACTGACAGTTCAACACAAACGTGCGCATACACAGACACAGCCAGTTACTTTTCTCTAACCTCACTAGCTAGTTTGATACTCTGAACTTGCAGGACGTTGTTTCTTGGCTCTGACGCTCGTGCAATAGTAAACTGTGGGCGATCCATAGAATCTTTTTACAGTATGCTCTGCTCTTTCATTTTTTTCTGCCCGCGGGCTGTCTCTGGACATTTTATTTCACTTCTCCGGTGTTGGAGTTAACTGTTGTGGTTCTGCTCTGCTAGAACTCTGCGCTGTGTTGTGTCTAACGATTTTTGATCAAAGTGCTTGTGTTAAATAATTGTTTTTCCTTTCCTCCTCTTGACAATTTAGCAGAGCTTGCACTTGTGTCATTGCTGACATCTCCGTAGTCCCGCTCTACCTATCTGAGTTCTATACTCTTTAGCCTACTTGTGCATCCAGGGACGACACAATCATCGAATTTCACTAAATGTTTCCATGACGTCGTATCGGCGCATGGTATCAGCATATTTCTATGAGTACGAGTACAAGTACATGAGCCCAGTATCGGCCTGATACTGGTATCGGTGCATCCCTAGTAATTAAAGATATTTCAACAAGCAAATAGCAAATGTCATGCACATATACTGAGTCTGAGAACTCAGTATACTTCATCATTAATGCCAGTACCCATTAATGATGATATCCAACCAGAGTGCTTAAAATGGTCATACAATCGCTTGATAAATCCTACTGTTTCTGTGAATACACACATTCTAAGTTCTGTTCTTAAGTACAAATATAGGATAGTATCTATGCAATATTGATAAATGAGGCCCCTGGAGTACAGAGCCAAGACAAACTGTTGCCACAAAGTTGGAAGCACCCAATTATCTAAAATGTCTTTGTATCCTGTAACATTAAGATGACCCTTCACTGGAACTGAGGGGTCAGCCCAAATCCTGACAACTCGCCCCAGACCATTATCCCCCCTCCTCCAAACTTTATAATAGGCACTGTGCATTCCGGTAGGTAGCATTCTCCAGGCATCCACCACACCCAGATCCGTCCATCAGACTGCCAGATAGTGAAGCATCCAATGGCAGTGCTTTACACAAATCCAGCCGACGCTTGGCATTGCGCATATTGAAATACAGTGGAGCAAAAAAGTAGTCAGCCACCAATTGTGCAAGTTCTCCCACTTAAAAAGATGAGAGGCCTGTAATTTTCATCATAGGTACACTTCAACTATGAGAGACAAAATGAGAAAAAAAAATCCAGAAAATCACATTGTAGGATTTTTAATGAATTTATTGGTAAATTATGGTGGAAAATATGTATTTGGTCAATAACAAAAGTTCATCTCAATACTTTGTTGTATACCCTTTGTTGGTAATGACAGAGGTCAAACGTTTTCTGTAAGTCTTCACAAGGTTTTCACACACTGTTGCTGGTATTTTGGCCCATTCCTCCATGCAGATCTCCTCTAGAGCAGTGATGTTTTGGGGCTGTCGCTGGGCAACACGGACTTTCAACTCCCTCCAAAGATTTTCTATGGGGTTGAGATCTGGTGACTG
>JACXGI010018741.1:0-12892 GCA_016801175.1 Esox masquinongy | reverse complement strand
ATATATATTCACATTTGAAGTCTTCTGATTGTAAATCGTATTACTTCTGAGGGGAATTTGTTGAGTTTTAATAGTTGCTACTCTTTCGTCACAAGCCAAACATTTAAAAGTTCATGTGTTTCATGACCTACCTAAATGCTCCTCATCAGTCAAGTACAGAAGACAATGGACAATAGTGTAGCAACCTGGAACTCAGGGATGACCAGTCTGGTCAATTCGATCTACGTACAGTATGTGTGTGTGCTTATATCAGTTATCATAAGCGCCCATAAGGTATAGGTCATTTAACATGAACCGTACCCTAAGATGGCATGTGTACCTGGGGCAACACAGAATGATTCGAAAACCACGACTCAGGGATGACTAGTCATGTGTTCCAGACTGCTTTGAAATCTAGGACTTAGGGATGCCAAGTCTGGACGCTTAGACTTATATGTGTGTACTTATCAGTGCTTGAGTGTGAAGATAAACGAGGAATGCCGTTATATTACTTTAAATTATAGATTACGAATGCCGTAATCATTAGAAAGGTATTCACCTTTCATAGTACGGGTTAATTGGGAAGTTACACCCGACGTCACCTAGTTACTCCTGAAGTTACCTCGAAAAGCCAGTTACCTGGCTTCGTAGTATACCCCTCAGCTCCCCGTATGCCTTCTGCTCATCCTGGACCCTGAGAATACGTTGAGAGCTGATTCTCTTGACTCTCGCTTCTCTGGTAAACAGAACAAACAGAAGACCCATGTGGATCTGGAGATGCTGAAGTAACAGACTCTGCTCAGAACTACTGTGCACTGAGGTCCACAGTGACAGGAAACACAGAAAAAACTGTACAAAAACCTTCAGATACCTGAGAGTATTTCTACTCTATTTCCTTCTGTCCTCTGACAATAGTGCCATCAAGTGGTATGAACAGTCACCAATTATAATGAGTTAAGAGGAGGAGCCTAGTGTTACACATACTGTAACAGGCAATAAGTGGAACAGATTCAGCCAAAGATAGTTCCAAGAGAAGATAATTTTATAGGGAAGTGTTCTCTCTCTTTGGAACAACATGGTTATAATACTACTCTGTTTTGTCTGTTTTTTATGTGCACTTCTAGGTAAGAATGACCTCTTCATGAATATGTACTTACAAAATGCACACTGATCCCATCAATATCACATGGTAATAGTCTTGTAACTTACACTTTCAACCCAAGTTTGTGTATACTGTACATTGTCTAAATGTACTCATGAATTATTGTTTTTTCTATATTACAGGTCCAAGTGTTGAACAGTCAATGACTCCAGACAGAGAAGTAGTGGATGTAAAGGAGAGTAATAGTGTTAAACTGTCCTGTAGATACAACAGCTCCTCATTATCCAACCCAGTGTTCTGGTACCACCAGCACCCTGGATCCTCTCCAAAACTCCTCATAATGGAATACTCTGACAGTACCAAATGGACCCTCACACATGATAAAGAGAAGAAACGTGTGGATCTGATGATCTACTCTGTTGAAGTGACAGACTCTTCTCTGTACTACTGTGCTCTGAGGCCCACAGTGACAGGAAACATACACACACTGAACAAAAACCTCAACATAATATATAATATGGTAATATAATATAGAAAGTATCAGCATGGATTCACAAATATTTGTTAATAATATTTGTCTGACCTATAGAAATTAAAACATTAATAAATGTTACTATAAATTCAAACAAAATGTCTTTCAGTACATTAGATTTGTACTCATTCTGTTTAAGCCTGTCTTTAAAAATCATACAACACATTTTAGAGCAGCATACCAGAAAACCCCTTAGCTGGTTATTCACCAAGAAGGTTCCGACAATGTTTCGGTTTGGGTCACAAGCATTGGAGTGAAATCTGTTTAAATTTGGTCAATTCACAAAGTAAACAACATACCAAGTGGAAATGAAAACGAATTACCTTTTCACATATTCATAATTATTATTAAATAATTGTTTTAGTGATTAATAATGATTTTTTTAATAGAATGTTGAAAAAGCATTGACAACAGCTTAATTTATACATTGAGTATAATTTAGTATGTATAGACAATTGAAAAGATACGGAGAAAAGAACAGACTACTGCCATTGAGACGACTGGTAACACTCAGCTGTAACAACACAACCAGTAGAACATCACCTGATCTCTTCTGGTACATCCAGTTTACTAGGGACTCTCCTCAATATGTCCTGAGAAGGGATCATAATTCAGAAGGAACCAACAGTGATGAGTCCAAGAAAAGTTTTGATTCCAAGCTAAATTTCAACTTGGGATCAGACTGCGGCTGCCTGATTCTGCTGTGTACTACGGTGCTCTGAGGCCCACTGTGACAACAGGATATACAAGAAATACTATGATAGTGTTTTATCACCCTCTAGACAGCCTTGTGTAAGCTTCTCCTCAATACTTCCAAAGGCAGAGTTACAGCATTCAGAGAGGTGGTTTAACAAGCAAAGGAGACACACAAGTGTGTTTATTCTCTTCTTTACTATCATCAGTAGACATGGAGTCTTGGCTGATTACTTTGCTGATTTTTGCTGTATTTTGTGGTATGATAACTGCTATTTTATGTATTTGTCTACTGTCCATTTCCTCCAGTGCCTTTTGTCAAAAAATGTATATTTCAGTATACTAGTTATTTTCAATTCACACATTATTATTTCCACAATAATATTGCTTCATTATTTTCTCCCATATATATCAGGGTTACCTTCCTTTCCAGAATGCAGAAGAGAAGACTCAGTCACTCAGCCAACAGGAGATGTGATCACTACTGAGGGAGGACAGGTCACACTGGGCTGTACATTTGATACTCAGGATACAACTCCATACCTGTTCTGGTACAAACAAGGAGCTAATGACCACCCAAATTACATGCTTATGCGGCCCAAATATGGAACTGGGGTCAATGCTGCTGAGTTCAAAGATAGATTTCATGCCCATCTGAACATCACTACAAATTCAGTCCCCTTGTGGATCCAGAGACTGCAGCTGTCTGACTCTGCTGTGTACTACTGTGCTCTGAGGCCCACTGTGACAACAGGATAAACAGACACTGTACAAAAACATATTGTAGGTCACAATGACAATACACCCGTCTGTACAGTATTCTCTGTTTATGTCTGCCAGAAGGCCCAGTTAGGAAAGGATATAAAACCTGTAATTCATTGTAATAACATTGTAATTGGGTCGGGCCTGTCTCGACATGGATTGTCCCAACAAGTGACCAGTGAGGCTGAAACCCGACACCTTTGGTTATGCGTGCTTTGCCTAGAACAATATCGTAAAAATGTTGTCGTCAACTACTCAAAATATATAATTTCTTTATTATGCATTTCATTCCAAATAATTATTTTGTATTAGGCCCTGAAGGTTTCCTGGCACCAAGACATTAGCAACAGATCAGACTTGATGGTCCAGCACATTCCACTGATGCTTAATCGGATTGATTTGTAGGGCAACTGGCTTAAAAAAGGGAATGTCAGAGCTTGTGAATCAATTTCTACTTAACAAGGTAGAACATAAACATATGTTCATTGAAAACAATTCAAACATGTTTCAATTTTCTGATCAGTTTGAATACACAAAGCTAGAAGAACATTTCTTGTGTTGTTCATTTTGTTCCAATGCAGGATTATGAGAATAAGAATTCTTGACAAATTTGCCATAGTATTTTTTTAAAATTTGATTTTGAAACAGGTGTGATGGATAGAACATACCAATAGAGGGGAGTCATGAGCTGAAATAGATCCATTTCAAACTACAGCAAAACGTACAGCAGGTGTGGAAAGACCATGAAGATGACATCAAACAAACCAACTCAAATCCCCAAAAACTGCAGTCAGTGAGTGCTCTGACATTCCATTCTGGAGGATGCTTGAGAAAATGACAGTGATATACACCGATCAGCCATAACATTATGACCACTGACAGGTGAAGTGAATAACACACTGTGTGTCAGAACACACAGAGCATCTCACCAGTCAGGGTGCCCATGCTGACCCCGTCCACTGCCGAAAGTGCCTACAATGGACATGTGAGCATCAGAACTGGAACACGGAGCAATGGAAGGTGGCCTGGTTTGATGAATCACATTTTCTTTTACATCATGTGAATGGCTGGGTGCGTGTGCGTCGCTTACCTGGAGAACACATGGCACCAGGATGCACTAGGGGAAGAAGCCAAGCTGGCGGAGGAGATGTGATGCTTTGGGCAATGTTCTGCTGGGAAACCTTGGGTCCTGCCATTCATGTGGATGTTACTTTAACACGTACCCCCTACGTAAGCATTGTTGCAGATCAAGTGCACCCTTTCATGGCAACGGTATTCCCTGATGGCATTGGCCTCTTTCAGCAGGGTAATGCGCCCTGCCACAAAGCAAAAATGGTTCAGGAATGGTTTGAGGAACACAACAACGAGTTCCAGGTGTTGACTTTCTCCTCCAAATTCCCCAGATCTCAATCCAATTGAGCATCTGTGAGATGTGCTGGACAAACAAGTCCGATCCATGGAGGCCCCACCTTGCAACTTACAGGACTTAAAGGTTCTGCGTCTTGGTGCCGGATACCACAGCACACCTTCAGAGGTCTAGTGGAGTCCATGCCTCGACGGGTCAGGGCTGTTTTGGTGGCAAAAGGGGGACCTACACAATATTAGGCAGGTGGTCATAAAGTTATGGCTGATCGGTGTACTCTTACTTGAAACCACTTCTGCCTCATAAAGATGTTTTCTGCAATTCTTTTTTCAATATTAGTTGGTAATTACATTTGTTTTGCATTGCAGTTTTGTGCCATCCTGGAGCAGCTGGACTGCCTGTGCAACCTGAATGGGCTGCAGTTACCACCTCATGCTACCAGTAGTGACAAGGACACTAGCAAAATGCAAAACTAGAGAAGTATCAGTCATGAAGGATAAGAAGAGAGCAATTGTCTGTGACCACCACCTGCAAAACCATTCACTTTTTCTGGGTTGTCTTGCTGTTGCCTCTCCAGTGCACCTGTTGTCACTTTCATTTGCACCAAAACAAGTGACTTTGATTCACAATCGCTTATGCTTCCTAACTGGACAGATTGATATCCCAGAAGTTTAATTGTTTTGCTGTTATACTGTGATGATTAAGTGTTCCCTTAATTTTATAGAGCAGTAAATATTCTCGTACGTGATCCAACTTGTTTTCAAGAGAATACTTTGTCCTATACATCACACCGGGGGGTTTACATTTAAAGTGTCTCCCATACATCCTCTTTTGACAGTTACCATTAAAGTGGACAAATCTTTGGATTAAGAGATCTCCTCCACTGAAGAGTCAGACTCATGTCAGGCATGGTTCCCATGGTGACAAGAAACCCAGACACATAGTTCCAAAACCAGTCAAGAACCAGCAAGCAGACATCCATACATAAATACATAAAACATGTCTACTGTGTGTAAAGGAGGGACATATGGCAGAGGATGGGCTAGAAAGGTTTAAATGACATTGAAACTTTCAGAGACTTTCCGTCAGTTTGTCTTTTTTCGTCTAAGATGGTGTTGTTGTATTTAGTGTTGTTCCTGGCTGTATTTATGGGTGGGTTAAATACAACTATACAGTACATTGTCAAACTTGTCCATGTTAGTGACATTTAATTTCAAATGTTATAAAAATGTAATGTAAGCGTATTAACACCATTCTTTATGCAGGTGTCAGATCTCAGGACCTCACTCCACTAAAGAATGAAGAAAACTGTTTAGAGGGAACCAATGTTACCCTGTCTTACAAGTACTCCAGAACAGCTACTGCTGGTGATGAGTTCTACTGGTATCGCCAAGACACAGCACAAAGGCCAGAGTTCCTCCTGTCCATCTTAGGTTCAGGTTATACAACAGATTCTCTAAACACTAGAATATCTGTTGAACTAAATGAGAAAAATCGTTTAGATCTGAAGATCTCCTCTGCTGAAGTGAAAGACTCTGCTCTGTACTACTGTGCTGTGAGGCCCACAGTGACAGGAATCATACACACCCTGTACAAAAACCTAAAACATCAGCAGGGATTACCAAGGGATTTCTATGACTTCTGTGTTAGCAATAATCTTTAAACAGTCAAAACACCCGCACATCACCGGAGTGCCATTCAAGAGGGTCAGCATGGATATAAGGGCTCCTGGTCAAAGGTACTGGCAGGGAAAGGCTGGGTCAGGTCTGAAGAAAGCAAACAAGTATTGCAACCTGGTCTCAGGGGACTACGCAGACTATTTTATGTAAATCTTTGACAGCCGAATTCATAAGATATATTACGTTAGGTAAAGTAACATTAGAGTAATAATCCAGAAAAAAAAATGTAGGCAATGTTTAAAACCAGGGACTTTCCGCTCCACAGATGGGTACTTCATCCAGACAAGCTCACTGTGAGAGGAGACGAGTAATGGTATTACAACATCAATATGTTATAAGTGATTTTCTTTTCTTTCTAACCCAAATCTTAACCCTAACCTTAACCCCAGTGTTGTGATACCTAACCTTAACCCTAACCTGAATCCCAGTGCTGTAATACCTAACCCTAACCAAACCTTAACCTAACCATTTTCGTTTTCTAACCATACACCAAACCTTAACACTAACCTTAACCCCACTGCTGTGATACTTAACATTAACCTAACTGTTAGTTAAAATGCATGTATTACATATTGTAGCGACCTTGGTAAGGCCACTACTCGTTCCTTGCTATCCATATACCCTGTGTGGTGTAGTGGGTGTACTGATCTGAACGTTGCCGGTTTGAAATGTGAATCATGCATTTTGTGCAAATTCACAGCGTTCATAAAATATAATACGTTTATTTGACATTCGTATCTTATTATACGTTTTAATAACATTCGTAACATATTATACGTTGTAATAGCGTTCGTAAGATATGTTACATTTTAGCCAATTCGTAATGTATTTTACATGTTGGTAGTGCGTTGTAATGCAACCTAACGTAACATAACATAAAAATCGGGTGCCATGTACATAACATGGCATGAAATCGGGTGCCATGGATTTACGTAAAATAGTCTACGTAGTCCCCTGAGACCACGTTGGGTATTCGGTACACGGTGGATTAAATGAAGAGATTCTGGAACGACAAAACCAGGCTTAGTATGTTTCACACAGCAAACAACACCTCACAGTCAATGACTGTGGAGTCTCAGTACAGTGTCAGTTGGTGTCAGTCTGTTGAGCGAAGCAAAGTCCGTCACGTCACTGTACCTGTGGACATTTCAATTTAAGTGTAGTTATCCAGATCTGAAAAAACAGTAATTATTTTATTCTACTGACGTCCACCTTTATTGTGACAAATAGAACTCATTACATTACGTTGACTAGCCATCTTCACTAGCTACAATTGTGCTCATAAGTTTGCATACCCTGGCAGAAATTGTGAAATTGTGGCATTGATTTTGAAAACCTGACTGATCATGCAAAAAAACTGTCCTTTATTTAAGGATAGTGATCATATGAAGCCATTTATTATCACATGTTTGGTTCCTTTTTAAATGATAATGACAACAGAAATCGCCCAAATGGCCCTGATTAAAAGTTTACATACCTTTGAATTTTTGGCCACAAGGTGACACACACAGGTGAAAATGGCAATTAAAGGTGAATTTCCCACATCTGTGACTTTTTAAAATGCAATTAGTGTCTCTGTATAAATAGTCAATGAGTATGTTAGCTGTCACGTGGATGCACTGAGCAGGCTAGACACTGAGGCTAGACACTGAGGCTAGACACATGGGTAGCAGAAAAGAACTGTCAAAAGACCTGCGTAACAAGGCAATGGAACTTTATAAAGATTGAAAAGCATATAAAAAGATATCCAAAGCCTTGCAAATGCCAGTCAGTACTGTCCAATCATTTATTAAGAAGTGGAAAATTCAGGGATCTCTTGATACAAAGCTTCTGACACACTGTAATTTGTAGTGACAAGACCAAAATAGAGCTTTATGGTCACAACCATAAGCACTTTGTTTGCAGAGAGGTCAACAAAGCCTATAGTGAACAGAATACCATCCCCACTGTGAAGCATGGTGGTGGCTCACTGATGTTTTGTGAGAGTATGAGCTCTGTGCTCTGTGCTAATGAAGTATGTGCTAAATGACTTGATTACATTAACATTCAGTGGTGAATTTATGGTCGTGATAATGTTCACTTGTTTTTTGATCCAGCTTGAAATGTTCATGAGCACCACCTCCTCTCCATTTTGATTGGGTGTTCGCCTCAACCAATCAATTTCTTTCTGCCCTCAGAACAGGTTTGATTAAGAAAAACTGGTATGTGCCGGGGACCAGGAGCCAGCGGGGGAAGGCGAACAGGAGCCGGAGGGGAACCAGGACCCAGAGCCGGATAAGGATCAGGAGGGGTAAAAGGAACAGGAGCGGGATGAGGTAGCAGCCCCACCTTGGAAACAGGAGGAGGCGGCGGCCCTACTGGGGGAGCAGGAGCAGCAGGAGTGGGAGGGGACAGGGGAGCTGGAGGAGACAGGGGCTCTAGGCTAGGGGAGCTGGAGGCACCGGAACAGGAGGTGCAGGAGGAGGTGGCAGCCCCGCCTCGGGAGCAGGAAGAGTTGGCAGCCGAGACCGGACATAGGGACAGGAGCGGGGGGGCAGGGGCTCGTTGTCCCACCCCTCCGGGGGCGGCAGTAGGAACCCCTCCTCTAACCATTCTGGTAGTGGTGGTGGCGGTGACTCCTCAGGAAGGCCCTGTGGCTCGGGCTCCCTCGGAGGGCCTCTTAGAGGGCGCCGTTGCCCCCCCCCAAAAATAAAAATTATTTGGGGTGGACTCTGGGCGGTGGCAGGCCGCGGAGCAGGGCAGGGCTGGGAGCGGTGGATGGCCAGCTGCCTGTCCAGTCCACACGACATTGGGGAGGCCATGGAACAGGGCTCGGACAAGGCCAGGCAGGACTCTGGGCAGCCCACTGTCTTTGTCCCCCGTCGCTGTGGTCTTTTGCCCAGCTGGGTTTTGGGGTGGCCACAGGGATAGTAGGGGTCTTCCTCCTTGGAGTCTGAATCCAGCCATCCAACGAGTTCCCCTACCGTCCACCTCTGCTGCGTCCTTTGTTGACGGTTGGTCATTCTGTCACGATGCGGCAGGGGTAGCAGGACACAGGCGCAGAGGTGGTTTAAACTAAAGGTCTTTTAATAAACAGACTTGGCTGAAAAAACAAAAGGCTCAAAATGGCAGGAACAAGGAACAAGCAACAGCGACTGCAACAATGACCAACCAGAAACAAAGGGCCAGGAGGAACTTAAAAAGGGACACAATGATGGGGCAAACAAGACACACGTGGAAACAATAATACAGAAAGACCAGCAGCATTCAAAAACCAAGGACAAAAACCAAACATAACAGGCTATGTTCAAAAGGAAAGTCAAAAGCCAAACATAACGAAAACAGAACCTAACACACAGAGACTGTGACAAAAGCTGATTATCCTGACTCTCACTTCTCTGTTAAACTGAACAAAGAGATGTGTGGATCTGATCTCCTATGTTTAAGTGACAGAGTCTGAGACCCACACTGACAGGAAACCAAGAAACACTACAAAAACATACGCTGACAATACAAACAGACAACTGTATATGACATGACCAACAACCACACCAACGACAAACACAGAAAACCTGATGATACACAATTATATGAACTTATATACACTTATATACACTTAAATGCAATTAAATAAACCTTAAATCATTTATTTCCTGTCTGGTAAAGTAACACCCCTTTCTCTCTGCAGAAAACAAGTAACCAAGGCAGATATCAGATCTAGTATGTATTTGTTAAACATGGAGAACTATCTGGTGGTACTGGTTCTCATTCTAACCTCAGGTAAACAACTTATTTCACATTTCACTTATGTAATAATCACCAAAATATATACCATAGCTTATTTTCAGTTTTGTCTTTGGTAATTGATGGTCATGGTCTAAGTTGTACATTTCAATTCTTTCTACAACAGCATACATACAGCTCTGACAATTTGTTTTTACCGGACCGCGTAAGCGGAGCCGGCCAAGAAGAGCGAATGTCTCTTACTGAGTGAGTGAGTGACTGACTGACTGAGTACTCCTTGTTAAATAGTGTAGTGGTTAGAGAAGCGGGCCTGCAAACTGTAGTTTTCGTGTTCATATCTCCTCACAGTCAAAACAAAGTATGCGTTATGAATTATTCCGTATAGATGAAAACGGTGCTGGCTATAACATTATAGTAAGCCTGAAATAAAACAATTTACGGTTATATTGCGACTGTTTCTGACATGGAAAAGTTCATCTTCAGACTCGCTAGCAATTGCTCAATTCTCATGACCATTCCTAGGAAGTTAGTAGATACTAGTAAGCCGATTACTGTCTAATAAGCTGTTAAAACGGCCAGTGGCAAACGGCACAAATTTCATAGACACTATTTGTGGTGGAGGTAAACTTAATAAGAAACGTTAATCAGTTTAACACAATGCTCAATGTTGTCTAGCGAGTGTTGAAGTGTGTATTGCCATGGTGTAGTGGTTAAAGACAGAGCCTCTCACCTGGAAGACCTGAGTTCGAATCTAGTGAGAAAAACTACTTTTATTCATTTTAATTGCGGGCCGCAATAAAACTGTATACGGTTAGATTGGGAATATTTCTTGTGGATTTTCGAAGTACGCACCCAGGCATGCTTTTTGGGACAGAATAGGCAGAAACTTAGCTGGCTACAACATTCAGGGTAAGCCTAAACTTAAACTGTTTACGCTTATACAATATTGCGACTATTTCTGGTAAATTCCACGATTCTCTCGTCTTTTCACTTGATGAAAAAGTTATCGTCACCTTTATTGGTAGTTATTTTGTATCAATGTAATTCACGAATGAAAGAAAAAAGTAAGTTGTTATGCCATGAAATTAAATAGCTTTGGCAGTGTAAAGTTCAGTGTTGCTAGAGATTGCTCAATTCTTATGACTATTCCAGTAAGTTATTAGATACTAGTAAAGCCTAGAACTGGCTAATACACTGTTAAAACGGCCAGTGGCAAACGCCCTACAGTTCATAGACACTAGTGGTGGAGGTAAAATTAGTAAGAAACGTTAGTCAGTTTAACACAATGCTTAATGGTGTCTAGCCAGTGGGTAAGTGTGTAGTGCTGTGGTTAAAGACAGTGCCTCTCACCTGGGAGACCCGGGTTTGAATCCGGTGAGGGAAAAGGTATTTATTTATTTTAATTGCGGGCCGGCTAAACTAGGCTTGTCTGGTTCCTTTTCTGGTTTAACTGTTGTTTCTTTACAGGACTGACTGCTGGGGATCACATTACTCCTGTAGAGGATGAAGTGATCAGCACAGAAGGACAATCTGTGACTTTAAACTGCTCATATTATACAAGCTACACATATATTTACCTTTACTGGTATCGTCATCATTCTAACCAGGCACCTCAGTTTATACTGTATAAAGGTGCCGAGTCAAATAGTGATGATGAAGAAATATCTGATGACAGATATCAATCCACAACATCTGATACATCAACTGAACTCGTCATCCAACAACTAACCCTGTCAGACACAGCTCTCTACTACTGTGCTCTCTGGGATCACAGTGATACAAAGTGTATGAGAGGCTGTACAAAAACCTACAGACCAAAATGCTTTGTTGTTGTTTGGAACAAAACATCAAACCACAATTTGATATAATATGTCAGAGGTTAAGATCAGAGAATTGTAGTCACACCTGTACTGTGTTCACATCACATACCAGGAACTCTAGTATTTCTCTGTCTTCCTGCACTGTGAGAAAGATCCTTCACACTTCAGTTGTCTTCAATTCGATTTAAGAAGGCAGCTTACTTTTTTTTTTACGATTGCTTAAGCCCAATTCTAAAAGCAGGGCTCATTTTGTCAAAAACACTACACACAATTCCCATAACCACACATACAAGTAGCAGAACACCTCAGATCTTTTGCAAAATAAAACACTTCTTTCAAAACTATACAATAATGTAATTATCTTCTGGAGTGACGGATACAGCCACCAAAAGCCTCCACATCAACTTCACCACATGCATGCTCCATTGCCTGGAGAAGAGGCATGTGTGCAAGGAGATTGTGGTCACACACCTTCCATCGCCATACCAAAAAAAACTCTTCAATTGGATTTAGGACTGGGGAATATGGTGGGAGGTATAGAACCATAAATTGTGGGTTATCGATGAGCCAGTTGCGGACCACAGCAGCCCAATGGAAACTCATGTTGTGCCAGATGACAACATACCTGGGCTGCTCTGGTCCACCCCTCTGCCCAGATGGAATGAGGATGCCATGTAACGTGTCCAGGAATGAGATGAGAAGGGCGGTGTTGTAGGGACTAAGGTTGGCATGGTGATGGAGGTTGGTTTGGTGATGTTGGCTAACAGCTGCGCACATGGTGCTATTCCCTCCACCCTGTCCAGGGACATTCCCATGGTGATATTCCCTCCGCCCTGTCCAGGGACATTCACATGGTGATATTCCCTCCGCCCTGTCCAGGGACATTCACATGGTGATATTCCCTCCACGCTGTCCAGGGACATTCACATGGTGATATTCCCAGGGACATTCACATGGTGATATTCCCTCCACTCCACGCTGTCCAGGAACATTCACATGGTGATATTCCCAGGGACATTCACATGGTGATATTCCTCAATGCTCGGTTCTGGGCCCATTATTGTTCTCACTATATATGCTGCCTCTGGGTGATGTAATCCGGAATCACAATGTCAATTTTCACTGTTATGCTGATGACACACAGTTATATATTTCAATGAAGCATGGAGAAGCCCCAAAATTAGCTACTTTGGAAGCATGCGTTTCAGATATTAGGAAGTGGATGACAGAGAACTTCTT
>JACXGI010018740.1:0-12944 GCA_016801175.1 Esox masquinongy | reverse complement strand
AATTGAATTCCAAGCGAAGGCCTTTCAACTGTGATATTATTAGATACTATATTTACAGTATCATTGATACATTTAAATGTAAGTATGGATGACAAGGGTAAAGAAATAGAGATAAAATATTGGTGATGTGATGTTGATTGGTTGGTTATGCTCCACTGGTTTTCTTTTCCCATGGCAGTGTGGCAAACAACTTCCTGTTGATTGCACATGGTGGTATTTCACATATCAGGTCTTTATTAATGTTTGATTTGCTTTCTTTGTGTGTCTGTGTAGTCTATGGGAAAAATGTGTCTTACTTGGTCATATGTTTGGCAAGCGTTACAAAGTGCAGCTCCATTTCCACTTTATTTTGTGTGCAGTGCACACATCCTGTCATCAGATTGTTGATGAAAATAAGAACGTGTTCTTAGTCATACTTACATAGTAAAATAATAATAATAAAATAAAAATGATTTAAAAAAAACATGGCACGGCGGCTTCTAATATTTGGCAACATGTCTGTGGCTATGTGTGATTACTTGTCTATGATTTATTTGGTTCTGGATAGGGCATGTAGGGGTGTGAGAAGGATAGGTCCCCTGTCAGTCAGGAGCTTACATAGCATGTTATAAACACACACACACACACACACACACACACACACACTGCCTGACAGTGGATTAGTATGGAGATTACAGAAGCATAGCTGTAAGACTGCCGAAACAGCTCTGAGTCTCACACACACACACACACACACACACAAAGTACACGAAGTACACACACCCACACGTACACTCAGGGTCCTGATAGAAATCATATATTTTCCCACACGGAGGAGGAGAGGAAATTGCATTTTGGAATATTGTGGAGAATACAGCCACCCATTCTACACACACTCACACACACACACACCACATAAGAAGGATGGCATTTTAGTTAATATCGTTGGTTGGATGGAGGGATTTAGCATCTAGATATGGTATTTCTTGATTGAAACATATTCCTAGCAGAATACAGCTGTAGTATTTCTGTATTTTACCGATATTGAAAATACTAAATTTCGGAAATTAATATTAAATGGACAGTGATTCTGTATGATCTACAGAACATGTATCTGGGTTGTTCTATTCCTACATTACATCACCACAATGAAGCTTCTAGGGGTGCTATTTCTATGTCCCAAACGGCATCCTGTTCCCTCACTAGTACCCTACTTTGAATGAGATCCCTCCCTAGTGCACTCCTTTGAATGAGATCCCTGTATTCCACAACTTTAAATGTGGTTCCTCCATAATGTATTGCATTATTTATTTAGGGAACAGAGAACCATTTGGGATGCACTCAGTATTATATAAGACGGCTCAACAGAGTAGGTTTTTCAGTAACAGATTATGGCAATCAGTTTTGGGTCTGTCATTTTCCAGTAATATTGGTTGTTCACCCAATATCTTGCGTAATTTGTTAATCCGAAATGAAAGTGTCGCATAATTGGTCAAATGCTCAGTTGCATTCTGGGTCCACAAGTGTGAAGAGACAAGATCGAACGAGGATCAGAATAAGAATGAGAAAGAGCTCTGGTTTTTGTTGACTAGTCTATGGGCGAAACACCCCCCCCCTCCCCTTTGGACATTAAGACACTAACACCTGTGAAATCAGGATTTCTCCAAATAACCCGTGAGTTAAAAACCCAAGCAACTGAACTAACGCTGCTGATCCGATCCATAATCTGACACGTCCAGTCGTATCATGACAGATGTACCGTCAAAACAACGTTGCTGTCGTCTATCCACGACAGATTAGTTCTTCAGTCGGACATTATGATGGTGAGCTGGAGTAAACCGGCTTCGGACGCGTGGTAATGTCTCCACACGCAGGCCTGAATCAGCCAGGAAACCGTGTTCTCCTCGGTTAACATGGAGAGAGACTGACCACAGAAAGGATAACATAGCCGTTGGGTAATTAATGTACTTGAAATTGTACAGGCCTCCTCCGTGTTTATTTCAAGGGGATCACATGTCACATGACCATCCATCCAAAGTCTCCATCCGTCTGAAAAATCAAAATGAGTTGACAGCTTATTGTCGTTTGAATGGGGTGATAATCTGACTGTTTTTTCGCCTTTATCTACTAGGTCTGGCAAGAGAAAAACTATGATTGATAATGAATAGTAGAACCCTCAGCCATAGACATACAAAGTCTAGAGCAGCTCCAAAATTTATTCAGTTGTCTTTTGCTGATACAAATTGTCCATCTGAATGACAAAAATAAGAAGCTATGATGGAAATACACAACCAGTGGGTCTCAGCCGGTACTCAAACTACATTACGAATTACTGTTAAATAAAGTGGCCGAAAATATTTGCCAGTTCCCGTTCCAATACCGGCGCTAACTTGCTGCCCAACCCAGGGCTGTGAAAACATGTCAAATGTCACATAAGACATTTAGCAGCAGACTGGATACTTGTCGTCCCAAATGGAGCCCTTTTCTTTTAATTGGGCCTTGGTTGATGTAGTGCAGTATGCAGGGAATAGGGCTCCAGTTAGAAGTCTGGCTACTTCGATAGCTGTTATGCCATATTCACTGTTTAATACGAATGCTTGTTTATATAACAGGTGTGAAATAGAGCTATTTCACAGTGAAGTCAACCAGTAAGCAACATCTACGAAAGAGACTCAGCAGAGCATGTCAGGCCAAGTAGCAATACACTTTTCAGACTCCTGGCATGCTGCTGGTACACACACACACACACACGCGCGCGTGCACAGCTCCACACGCAAGGCCGCACACACACACACACACACAAGCTCAGACACACCATTCCCGGACAGTTGTAGAGAAGTGTCAGTCATTTGTGGTCCGGTCCCTGCTTTGAGAAGCCGCGAGGATCCCCTGTGGTCTGGCTCGCTCTGAGGGCTTGGTCACATGACGCTGCGTTCTCCGAGACGTATCAAAGAAGGCTCAAGATGCTGGATTATTTTTTTGTGCAAACTTGCAGGTGTCAGTAGCTCAAGACGCCACCTTCTGAGGTAGTGTGTGCCACATTTTCGATAGAGACCGCCCCTGTCATTCGTGGGACGTCTCAAACATGCCGGTGTGAATTCAGACGAAACAGAAGTGATTATGCAAACTAAAGATGCATCTGTCTAGCTTTTTATTCTCTCTCTCATAATGTAAATAAGCCCCGTGTGTCTGCCAGTTTGTGTGTGTGCATGAGTCTCTGTGTGTTTGAGGGAGAGGGGAAAAATGGAAAGGGGAAATTTTACATCCTTTACTTAAGAGAATGTAGAGAGGGAGAGGGAGAGAGGATTAGTGACACTGGCAGTTAGATTGAGAGAGAGACCGAGGGAGAGAGACAGATAGAAGCAGAGAGAGTGGAGCGGAGAGACAAAAAAGAGGGAGGGAGAGACACATGTGGAAGTCTTTACGTCTTTTTATGTCCCATCATTATGATGATGTCAATCAGACTGCTGGTAGACCGCTCAGAGATGATGCCTGTCTTTCCCTCTTTCCTCTTCTTCACTTCCTCGCTCTCTCAATCTCCTTGCTCTCTCCTACTCCCTGTCCATCTCTCTCTACCTCACCTCTCTTTTTAAAATAATTAGGGAAGATTTTAACTCTTGAGCCTGGCAGGACACAGCAAACGCTGCAGAAACGTGATCAGTACCCACCAGAACCACCAGTACCCACCAGAACCAGTGTCCCAAAGGCTGAGCTCACGCTACATAACAGGTCATACAAGAATCAGTGTCCCAAAGGCTGAGCTCACGCTACATAACAGGTCATACAAGAACCAGTGTCCCAAAGGCTGAGCTCACGCTACATAACAGGTCATACAAGAACCAGTGTCCCAAAGGCTGAGCTCACGCTACATAACAGGTCATACAAGAACCAGTGTCCCAAAGGCTGAGCTCACGCTACATAACAGATCATACAAGAGACAGGATAACACTACCCATGTAAATGCTGTTAAGGATATTGGCTGGTGCGTGCGTGCGTTTGCGTGCGTGCGTGCGTGCGTGTGTGTGTGTGTGTGTGTGTATAATGTGGCCCAGTACACATTGGCACAGTAACATTTCACCCTGCAAATTAAAGGCTGTTAACTTCTCCAGCGCTAGGGATGTGTCTGTTCCAAGTAGGGAGTCATATATGAAATGACAGCCAAAAAGAGACTTTATTTTTTTGAACTGAGAAGAGGCTAAGAAAGTGTGTGCGTGTGTGCGTGTGTGTGCGTGTGTGCGTGTGTGTGTTCCTATTACAGCCTGATTAAACCAGATTAATTAAATGTCAACTCTTTGATATGTCCGGACCAACAGACGCTTCCATATAACACTGGAAGTGTGTGTGTAAGTGTGTCTCGGCTGAGAGCAGTTTTCCTGACAGTTTTTAATAAACTATTTAATTAGATTAATATAATTGTTGATGTTATTTCGGGTCGCTGAGTGTGACCAGAAGCACATAACGAAACATCGTCTCAGCTTCCTGTTTTTATAATGTACTCTGGCCTCTTCATCAGTGTTCTTCACTCCACCTCTCACTCTCTGTCTTTCACTGTCTTTTCCTGCTTGTTGTGTTTCTGTCTGTTTCTCTCCTGGTCATTCTGATTATGTAGTGTGAATGCTCATGGACAGTGCCCAGACTTTTGTTGCAGGCCAGTTCTAAGTGGCCAACACAACTGACCTGATTTAACACACACACACACACACACTGCCCACATGTTGCATGTTGTTGTTGAAGTAATGAAAGTTTGTGTGGTTTGTTGTGAAAGGTTCATTTGTATACTGCTAATGGGACTGGATTGTGCTATTTGTATTCACTGGTATGGGGGGGGCGGGAAGTAGGGGTGCTTGGGGGTGCCCCCCCCCTCACACACACACACACACACACACACACACACACACACACACGTACTCATTTCTCATGGCCAGATGTGTGCGAACACCAAGTTTTGTCGGTCTAGATGCGCTTCATTTCGGCCTACCGGGATAGTTGACCCGCGTCATTGTGGCGGACCGACACGCAATCAACCATTATGAGCACTCGCTGATCAAAACATCCCGCGGCCATGGAGAGGGTAGAGAGAGAACTGTACACAACCTTCATACTTTTTAAACTTGTGTGTGTGTGTGTGTGTGTGTGTGTGTGTGTGTGTAATGTTCTCTTAGAATTCACTTATAATTACTTAATTATTTGTTGTTTTTATTTTTGTCTTATTTTACTCTTGCTTTGGCAATATGAACAATGTTTTCCATGCCAGTGGAAGATTTAAATTTAAACTGATATTCGGTCCTCACTCAGATAGTACAAACGGAACGCACTCACGCACACACCTGGAATAGTCAAGTTCCAGTTAGTTGCGCAGCCAACACCACAATCTCAACCACCCAAAAAGCTCATCTAATGTACAGTATGACAGTTTTGGATGGAGTGCTGTCCCCGTCCGAGAGTGAGATCACGTAACCACCCCGCTCCCCGTCTCGTTATATAGAAAGAGAGGGAGAGTGGAAGGGGTAGAGTGTTAAGAGAGATGGATAGAGAGAGAGTTCTCCCTGCGTAGACCGTGCATTCCAATTCGTAGTCGATCTCATCCGCGGGGGTCGCGCGTCACCCTCTTGCCAGCTCGGTCTCCCGCAAGCACGCCAAAACCGCACAGTTATCGTTTCCACCCGGAGACTGGTGAGGTCTCTGGAGCGAGAAGCTCTACAAGGAGAATATCTACAGACCGTGTCTGCTGCTTTAAATCTGCGGAACTATCCAACTCCCTCACGCGCTGCCCGCACTCCCTACCTACCAACTCATAAAGCGGCAGAAATTATTGGAGCGAGAAATAGAGAGAGAAATAGGGGGAGGGAGAGAGAGAGCGAGAGAGAGAGGGAGGGAATAGGGAAAACAGACGCGGTGTGCTGCGTGTCTGGATTATTTCTTTAAACGCGGCTCCCACGGTGCACTACCTACAGTGTTTCATACGAGGGACGCCGGGGATTTTAAAAACCGTCGCTTGCAGGATGTTGATACGGTAAGGATGCGATCTCGAAACATGGCCATGGAGTTATGATTCATAAACGCGTTATTTCTGTTGGCAAACCGTGTCTCCTTAATAATATAACCGGTATAGTCAGCCTTTATAGGCTAACGAATTTGTTGCGCGTTTTGCTGTAGCCTAGCACGGGGGTTCCGTTTAATATTCTAAATCTAACGAAATATTCAAAAGAGAACATACCTTAGCATACCTGTCTAACTGGAGTCTACCTGTTCGCTCTACATCATCTCTTCCAATAAAAATGATTGAATTTCACCTGGAAATTCTTGTAACAATTGTTCATGGTAATTGAAGTGTTAGATCATGTTTTGTTGTTGAGAGACATGCCATGACAAACTGTCAGGTTTTCGGTAACAACGCCTGCAGTTGTCCCACTGAGCCGATCTCGTGGGAGAGGTAGGCTATAATCGGGGATTTCACGCGAGCATGAATTTGGGATACATTAATATCAGGTTATAGATACTGTAGGAAAGGCTTGGTCATTCGTTCTGATGTATTGAGTGACTGCATGGAAATAAGGACGCTTATAGGGCTGTGTGCAGTATACTATGTATCCGATAATGTAAACATTGTCAGGGATAATAACATTTGGATTTGATGTTTTGTATCTATTTCCTATGTCAGGCTATTTGTGGGGAATCATAAACATTTATAGTTCAGACACAAGCTTTTGGATTGTTCCGTATTTCTCCCGGTCTCTATTAGCCAACTGTACATAAGACATCTGGGCAGGGTCTACAGAAGCACCTTCCCTAACAGTCAAGGAAAGAGTGCACCAAATAGGGAATAGGGTGCTAGCCTCTCTGGTTAAAGTTATACACCACATAGGGAATAGTGCACAGTTTGGGATGCTTCCCTGTTATCTACTGATCGCTTTCTCCCTCTGTGTGTTATAACTGCTGGTTAGACTCTGATATCGCCCTCGCTCTCAGACACACGCGCACACACACACACACACACACACACACACACACACACACACACACACACAGCTGTAGGCTGGATGATGTTGAGTGTGTGTTTGTGTTTGTCTGTGTGTAAAATGTACCTGCTTCAACCTCGCCTGACGTTGTCTGTGTGTGTATGTTTGTGACTGTTGTGACAACAAACATTTGTGTGATGACCTCAGATGTCTGTGTGTGTGTATGTGTGTGTGTGTGTGTGTGTGTGTTTGTTTGCTGCCAGTCAGCTGTATGGTTTTACCAAACTGACGGTAATGTTTGTATTCTACAGTGGCGCCCCGTTCCCTTTATAGTGCACTCCTGGTCCACAGTATTGCTCTGTGGCGTCGGAACAGGAAATGGGGTGCCATTAAAAGGTCCTGGCAGTTCCCACCACCACTGGGTCCTCATGGCAAAATTACATTTTCAACTTCCCAAGCGTAGGCTTGACTGGTGTATGGGAAGTGTTCCGCGCTGAAAGCAATGCAGCCAGGCTTGATTTCAGGCAAGAACTACACCTACCGCTGAATTATAGTTAACTTAAATTTTTTATAGCTGGAGTTTAGCCATAATGATGTACACTGAACTGTAGAAATATTTGGACAGTGTCAATTCTTTTTGCTTTGGCTCTATATTTGAGCACACTGGGTTTGAAATGATACAATGAACCATTTAGAAGCTACTGTCGCTTGACACGGTTTGCACCCTATTACCCTATTTTGGGGTACCACAAAAAAAGAAATGTGTCACTGTCTGAATACGCTTGGATTTCGGTGTATATTTATATAGTCATCAGATTCTTGTTGGAGGAAGAATAATCTGCTCTGGCTCAGAGTGAATCAGCAACGATGGCTTTGCTGTGGCGTCCTTGCCTTGGCGACAGCGGGATGGAATCATGTTAAAGCTGACGTTTTGGGCATCCCAGGTGACGAAGGTGGTCTTCTGAGGCTCTGAGCTGACTCGGTTGGAGCCGTGACTGTGCAGCTAGCTGATGATGGGCCGTGAAGTCCCGCGGACGGGGGAAATTAGCCTGCATTGTGCTCGCGAGGATAACTACAAAAAAACTGAGTTTGTCAAGTGAGTAAGCGTTCTTACACTTTTGACGTCCAATGCTTCCAATAAAAAGCACTTTTCTCATTTATCTTAATAACAGAAAAGATATATTTAATGTTATCAATGATTTCATAATTTTTGTACCATTTACTCAATCTTGTATTTGGCAAATGTGAGGACAGGAATTTATAATGGCCAGAAAGGAGAATTCCAGATCATTCTAGAACAGCATTGCGAGTTATTGTTTACATCGTTCTCACAAAATATAAATCCTCTGGATATTTCTATTTTGGTGTGTATAAATAAACAAACTGCCACTTTCTTAGTCAGATTTATATTTTTAAGGAATATGTCTCTAAAAACAATATCACTAATATATGTTCTGTCAGATATTTCAAACATTGTACCCAGCTAATGAGAAAACAGTCATGGTATTTAATTTAAAATACTTAACGAGATTTAATGCACGTTTGGAGCTAATAGCAATGTGTGCCAGTGAAGTATTGAAGTAGTGGCGTGTGGTCACTTTGAAATGTCATCTCTTGAGATATAATTCTCTCAGGGACAATTTTAAGGACAGATTAAATCAGAAATCTAGTCCTGAGCTGGGTTTTCTGAGTCGGGAACCAGGCTTAAATTGTGTCCATGAAACCAGCCCTTTGTGTTAAAGTGATTACGGCCAAATGGTCTGCAATGCTGGCCCTGTCAATATTTAAATGCTGAAGTTTCTGCACGGGTATTTCGCTTTGTGTTGCCTGGCATGACGGACAGATAGCAGCTAGCCAAATGCGGTTTGTTGTCCGAGAAGTCAATCTTTTACATGAAATACTATTGAGCAAGTTGAGCTAATGTCATTTTTAATTTTTAAAGACTTGCCAACAAGAAGTTGATTTAATCAGTGCGTGTGTGTGAGCGTGTGTTACTATGCCATCAGTGTCTGAAACGGGACCTTAGACAACTGAAATCCTCTACATGTACAGGCAGCAGCGAGTTTGTTCAACTGCAGCAGTTCCCACACGGTTTTAACCAAACGTCTGAAAGCACAGACTAGCCTTTACGGCTTGTCGTTCCTGCACCCAGGCTAGGACAAACCAATTTGGTTTTTTTTTTTTTTTTGCGATGTACGCGTACACGTCACGGTTTTACATAAGACCGCGGACAGACGCCGGCGGACCCGTGTCAGATGTCAGTTTGAAAATGGGCGTGCGTGCTTTCCTGTGCAGCTGTCCCCACCCTCAGAGAGATTAGGTTCCCCAAGATGTGATGGATGCCAGGGTCGGCACAGCCTGCTGTGAGCTGGAAGTAGGGCTTCTGTGAAGTCTATCCTCCCTCTCTCTCTTCTCTTCCCTCCTCGGTCTCTCTTCTCGGTCTCCCTCCTCCTTTTCACCTCCACTACTTCTCTATATCTTGCTTTCTTTGCTCCCTCTTCCTTCTCCCCCCAACCCTCTCTTTCTCTCTCTCTCTCTCTCCCTCCGTAACTTGCTGACAGTATTAGGTCGGGGTGTTCTACGAATATATTGCCGGTGTGTGTTCCCACACACACACACACACACACACACACACACACACACACAGAGAGACATTAATTAATAAACAAAAGTATTTGTGTGAGAGTGTGTAGTGGATGGATGAGTAGCCACGACTCAAACTGAGATCATCTTTTGCACCGTCAGTCGCCTCCTGTCTTTCAGTCTGAGACTCCTTCCAATACGGTCGATGTCCAGAGCCTTGTACGATTTGATCATCTCATTGCTAAATTTTTGATATTGCTTTACTGGCGTGTGTTCTGATTCTGGTCCAACCCAGATGACCAAGCTGAACTTTTAGATGTTTTTCACAATCTAGATGTCATTTTCCTGCAGGTAGTCAGATCCAGACTCCTGGACGAGGTTTGGAGTTTGGGATGAGGACGGAGTTTGGGAGCCGAGCCGTGACCTGACTTTGCGTGGCTCTCATCTCTGGGCTAGTGACTGTGTGGCTGTCAATCACCCCCCTCGCTCGTCTTTCCCTGCTCCAGGCTCTCGGCTTTCGCCGCTGCTAACAGACAGGAAGCAGATCTTTGCCAAACGGCGTTGTTTAGAGCAAACAGCGCTTCACACCGATCAAGTGACGGAGAAATGCGTCTTGGCAGCTGAAATTAGTCGACAGTTTGGCTTCTCCTCGTGCGTCTCCACACTCTCGTCGTCCCTGTGATATTTCGTCATCTCTAGTAACCTGCTTGGTGGTGTTGCCACTAACTCTGCGACCGGCTAGTTCTAGAGATGCTGCAGGCCGGTTCTGAGTTACGCGGAACTGCTTGCTGCTGCTTCTACCCACCCAGTTGTAGAATGTCTTGTGGAGAAACTTTAAGATGGAATTCATGGTGGCGGTAAAGCAACTGAAATGTTTTATAAGCTACCGTAAGTCCTGTAATAAAGAACATTTTCAGTGTCACCTGCTTTTATAGTGACCCTGGGTACAACTTACCACTTCTAGAAGGAAATGAGAACCTGCCCTTAATGAGCGTAGAGCCTCTGTGACAAAATAGAAATTTGGCCAAAATTGCCAGATTTTCTAGGGACACGATACATCAGTTCTGCATCAAGTTGTCAGAATTCACCAGTGTATGTATTTGATTTTATTAAAACATAGTCTATTATCTAAGATTTTTTTAAAATAATGTCAAATACTGACCCGTTGATATCGGGCGACCGAGATTATTATCCATAGATGTTATACCCTCTTGGGCACCTATGTAATATAGACATCGATCTGGTGTGAGTAGCCTGCACGCACGCACACACATGCGCACACACACACACATGCGCACGCACGCACACACACACACAGTACAGAAGGATGCTAACAGTTAGTGAGAAGCTTCAGAACATTATTACATAGTCAATACTATATAATATAAGTCAGCTGGAAGAGAGAAGCAGTTACTGTGAGTCCATTGATTTTCCCTTATGGACCAGTAGACCCTCTCCTATCTGTCTTTATTTCTTCCTGTCTGAATTTCTCTTTCTTTCCTTCGTTCTCTCTCTTTCTCTTTCACTGCACTCCATCTCAGTTTAGAGGAGCGTGTTTCTCTGTGGAGGTTGAATGTATTGCGAGGCATAAAATATCTAGTTCACTTAACTCCATGTGGTTTGTCTTCTTTTGCAAGTTCTCCATCTACCTTTATCTCCCCCTTCATCTCTATCTCCCCCTTCATCTCTATCTCCCCCTTCATCTCTCTCTCCCCCTTTATCTCTATCTCCCCCTTTATCTCTATCTCCCCCTTTATCTCTATCTCCCCCTTCATCTCTATCTCCCCCTTCATCTCTCTCTCCCCCTTCATCTCTCTGTCCCCCTTCATCTCTCTCTCCCCCTTCATCTCTCTCTCTCTCTTTAGCTCTCTCTTCCTACATCTTTCTCTCCCTACATCTCTCTCTCCCCACATCTCTCTCTCCCTCTTCATCTATCCCTCTGTCCTTCTCCTTGCATCTCCCTCCTCTTCATCTCCTTCCTCTTCATCCCTCTCTCCCTTCATATGTCCCTCTCTCCCTTCATTTCTATCATTCTCTCTATCTATATTTCAGACTGGTGCTCCCATGGGTGCACACACACACACACACACACACACAGAGAGACAGACAGACAGTTAGAAAGGCAGACAGGCTGCTGAAGGAGGTGCCTGCTGTCTTCCTCTGGCTTTTAACAAAGGACTGACATGTTGTTTTTCTCTGCTCACTCTGACAGATGCACTCGTGTTTGTGGGTGTGATTGCATGTGTGCATTTCTGTGTTTCCTGCACTCTGATATTAAACCACACACACAGTATGTGTACCATATATATAGGGTTCCTCTCCTCCGGTTGGAATCACAGGGGGACATTCAGAGGAGGCCAGATTAAACCACAACAATTCCATTTTCCAGCCACACACACACACACACACAAACACACACTTCAGCCACAGTCATTCTGAGCCAGACACACTCTGCTATGGTCTCTGGTTTTAGTCCATCTTTAGTCCACTCTTTTCTAGTTTTCTCTCTTTCTCTCTCTCGTTCTCCCCCCCCCCCGTCTCTTTTTACTACTTATTTTATCCAGCCCAAGCTTAGTGGCAGGGCACTGGATTGCGTGTGTGTGTGTGACACAGGATTGCCAGATCACTTCTCTGTACCGTTACTGGATTGGCTTTCTGCTGGCCGTGTTTCAATCATGACCCGTCTGTCCCAAGCCTCTCGTGCCCCCCTCCCCCCTCTGTCCCGAATGGCACCCGTTCACTTCGCAGTGCCCTACTTTTCACCAGGCTCCGTGCCGCTAAAGTTAAAGGAAGTGTGCTGGTCTGGGAATATGGTGTCATTTAGAACGCAACTATAAACTCGCAGCGGTACTATGGGAAGAGGAGGAGGAGTGATTCAGCCCTGTATCATTATCCTCCATGGGAGTCCTCTCTCTGAGCAGTGGCACAGGTCCAGTCACTCCCCATCTATATCCACTCACCACAGGCCCAAGCGGAAACTGTGTCTGACTCTCCAAAATGGCTGCAGACATAATTCATAACTGCCTCCCTCCCTCTCAAACCAACTCCCCATTGGGGAAGCCAGTGTTTGTAGTGAATAAACTGTCTTTGATTTTTAGATCATTAAACAGCTAGACACTTGAGCTAAGCTGTTGTTGAATCTTTTGTCGTCTGCTGTCATCTCTCACTTTTATCCTCTTTTGCTACCCCCCGCCAAGCCTCCACCCTCTCAACTGTCTTTCCCCGAGTTCGTCCCGGGGCAGATATTCTGGCACCAGTCCCATCTCTTGTTTATCTGTGTTCAAGAATGATCTTCTTTCTGTCATCTCTGGGGCAGATGACAACCTAACAAACCTGTGTGTGTGTGTGTGTGTGTGTGTGTGTGTGTGTGTGTGTGTGTGTGTGTGTGTGTGTGTGTGTGTGTGTGTGTGTGTGTGTGTGTGT
>JACXGI010018739.1:0-12897 GCA_016801175.1 Esox masquinongy | reverse complement strand
ACCGGACCTGAACCCAATCGAGATGGTTTGGGGTGAGCTGGACCGCAGAGTGAAGGCAAAAGGGCCAACAAGTGCTAAGCATCTCTGGGAACTCCTTCAAGACTGTTGGAAAACCATTTCAGGTGACTACCTCTTGAAGCTCATCAAGAGAATGCCAAGAGTGTGCAAAGCAGTAATCAGAGCAAAGGGTGGCTACTTTCAAGAAACTAGAATATAAGACATGTTTTCAGTTATTTCACACTTTTTTGTTAAGTACATAATTCCACATGTGTTCATTCATAGTTTTGATGCCTTCAGTGAGAATCTACAATGTAAATAGTCATGAAAATAAAGGAAACGCATTGAATGAGAAGGTGTGTCCAAACTTTTGGCCTGTACTGTATATTGGGGTCAAGTTTATCCTCGGACAAAGTTCATCCTGGATCAGGAAAACCCCTGACCGTACACTGCCCAGGACTGACTGTGGCAGTCCTTGAAGTACATTCAAATAACTCTTGATGGAGTGAAAACTGAATTTAATGAGTGTCTCGCAAAACAACTGTTTACAATTTGCAATGTACACATCAGTTCATCTCTGTGTTTCATCAGTCCAGTGTAGCAAAGGCATTGCAAGTATCAGTCGGGTCAGTTGTTGCGGTAGCGGCTGCCCTCATACTCTCCTTCATTGGCCTTCTTCATTCGCTGGCGAATCCTTAGCTGCTTCAGGCGGTTCTTATCCACCTCTCTCTTCGCCAGGATGAACCCGATTATACCCGTGGGGAGACCTATCATCCTAGATAAGGGGAAAGAGGATAAGAATGGAAGTTACCATGGTATTTATTCACTTAAACATCAGTGGCAGCTGTTTCAATACAACAAATCTAAACAGGGTTTCTCACCAGGCATATCCAACCTTCATCATGGGGTTCTTAGCCTTTCTTGAGGGAATGTACTCTGGTCCCGCATAATCTTCCTCCTCTGTGAATTTCTTTGGATCTTTCAGCATGTCCATTGTTTTCTGCTGATGGTTGTTCCTGGGCTGTTCAGTGCTGGTGGCTGTTAATATGGGTCTTGTGGTGGTTAATGGCCGGTAGAGTGGGATGAGACACCAGGGAGGAACAGACTGCAAAGGTTTTACAGGGTGCCACTGGGTCCATAGGGATTTACCTGGGATCTGACAAAAACCTGAAACAGTGAGAGTACAGGCTAAGCAGGGGAACATAATTTGTTGCCTTCATTCACAAACTTGGGTAGAGGAAGAAACCACATTTTTATATCCAGTGCTATTTATCAATAATCGGTCTACATAACCCAACCACATACGTCAACCTTTAGAAAAAACGCAACGCTGTGCTTAGATGAGGGTCTGCAGCTCAAGTAAGAAATTAGACTTCCCAGGATATTGCCTCCAAACAATGACGTGTGTACTCAGAATCTAAGGCAAGTCTAACAGTTTATTTAACAACCATTCCACTACGTTTTGTTTAGCATGTTATAAAGTGTAATGATAAATTGGTTCTTAGTCTTTATGCTCCATAAGATTGAGAATTGGAGTCTTTTCTGCCAGATCATCCAAACAAATTAGACAAACAAAACTTTTCGTCGAACCCGATCATTGGACAAAAGCAGCTGGATCCATCATTGTTGTTTGTCCAATACTTAAGCCTTTCTGACGAAACGTTTTGAAATGAAAAACACTGAACGCCTAGTCTACGAAGAGACATGAGTGCAAAACAAACTGTCATACTATACTATATGCTAAAATATTTTTTACGACTTGTTAATTCTAAATAAACGTACCTTTCAGCAGCACCGACCTCAGAAGCTTCCTACAGGACGCCGCCATCTTTATTGTTTAGATGTGGAGTCGGTTCGGGCGTGCGCATAGATTCGATTCTTACGGGTCACCAGGCTTCTCTACTGGGATGAGGAAGTAAAAATGTCTCAAAACCCCACTCAAATTACCCCGATAATCCTTATTAATTCTCTTAATGTAATCCCCCTGGGTCTTCTTGATGGCTTCGAATGGAGATTTTAGTACAACATAAGTGATATCGTTATCAACCTACTTTATACCCAAGGCAAACATTTGGGAGGATGCGCTACGTAGTTGAGCTCTTGTACGTATGGTTGAGGTGAGACCTAGGTGGAGGAGCTGAGCTCCCGTACTTCCACTGGCCAGCAGTTTAACATTTTAGATACAAGTAAGGTTCCCCACATCCCAATTTAACCCGTTTATACCACTTAAATATGTTTTCGTAGGCAGGTTGGTCCATTAGCATTTTAATCTTCATGGAAAGACAGTTAAAGTAGCTACCCATCGTTCGCTTTCATTGGTTGATGTCTAAAACAGCAGTAAGACTTGAGGTATGGCCAATACACTGCGCCTAAGCGCTGGTCTTAGCCTGATGCATGGCAGAGTGCCTGGAAACAGTGCTCAGCGGTGGATGTCACAATCCTAGAGAAGCTTTATTGCTTTTATAAACCGGTTACCAAAGCATGTCATACTCATCGTATCTGGTCTCTTATAAACCGGGTGGCTTTGAATCTGATTGGCTGATGGCCATGATTTATCAATAAGGCATGAGGGGGTGTGCTATATTAGGCCAATATACCACAGCTTAGATCAGTTTTTATGCAAGATGCATTGAAGTGTGCCTGAACAGAGTGCTTAACCATGGTAGGCTATATTAGAAATATATCACAAACCCCCAAGATGCCTTACAGCGCCATTGCTTAAAATCATGCTTGGCTGCGTTGATTAAAATAGGAAATAATTACTTTGGTCAGTGCCAGGTCTAGCCTTTCGGGGGCCCTAAGCAAAATTTGGCTCCCTGGCAGTTGCAGGCCACCGAGCGGTTGGGGTCCCTGACATTCTGCCAATATTCTCAAATATGTTTTCAAGTGTTCTGTTCCCACGGGTACAATGTTAGGACAGATCCAACTGCGTTTTATCGAATCAGTGGAATATTATTACAAGTAGTTTATATGATACCCCATGCCCACACACACACATACAATCATTTTTTGCAGGTTTACTTGTAATTTCAACAAACTAGCTCTATTTCAGTTTGTGTGTAAACATCAGTAAGGTATGAGTTGCACTTAAGTCTTTTATTATATGACCATTACAGTGCAGACAAAGCCTTTCATACAGCATCCATGTTGCAGGGACAACACCACCACACTGTTTCATATTCTGGACTGGTTACATCTTCCTTCATGTTACAGTCATTTTCATTATTTTACAAGACGCGCACTTGTATAGGAGCCAAAACACAAGCATTGATACACCGGTTACATATAAGTATGTAACCAATCAAATGATGGAACTGGCAACAGAGAAAGTATCAACTCCTAGCATTTTCTTTATAAAAATGTCAAAAAGGTACATTCTGGTGATGGATTATCACAAGAATATACCTTATTATAAAAACATTTAGCACTGGTAATAAAGCCATACTACATAAGCTAGTCAGAGGATTAACCCCATTTAACAGAAGAGATCCACAAACATTAACAGCTATAAAACGGCCAGTAAATGCTCTGGAGAAATCAGAGCAACATATTTACATTATTTACCTGGCTACGATAATAAAAAAAAAAGGTTTAAAAAAGGGTAGAGTCATTACCTTTAAAGCAGGAACGAAAATGAAACAAAATATTACAAAGGCTCAATGTCATTACATTGAAAACAAACGGAGGCTAGAGCAGGAGTTCAAGAGGAGGGAGGGAACAGACGGATGAGTCTAGTCCTCTAGAGTGTAGTTAGGGTTGACAACCAGAACAACTTCCTCCTGCGACTCCGTTTCTGAACCCTTCAACCCCCCTGGAGACAGCTCTATCAGGATGTGATCCTGCATATGGAGAGAACCGACCGTTAACATGTTATAACATGGAATGTAAAGTTGTTAGAACTCTGACTCAAGCGCGCGCGTGTACATGCGTAGACTTACATAGTGCACTAGTCGGTGTAAAACTTTCTCGATCAGGCTCTTCTTGTTAATGAGTTCCTCCTCTGAGTCGATCTCTGACTCTATCTCCTTCAGATACCAGTTGATCACTGCATTTTTCTTTAACTCTTCCTCCGCTTCAGCTACACACACCCAGGAACACAATGGTTAAGCCCTGCAATGCACACCCATGTAGTGTGCGTGCACACCTGTGTGTGTGTGTGTGTGTGTGTGTGTGTGTGTATCGTACCCTCCTCCGCCCTCCGGAGATGCAGCACCAGCAGGTTGGAGATGCGTCGGTACTCTGGGAAGGTCAGACGCAGCGACGGCTTGGAGCTGCTGTCAGTGTCACCATTCACACCGTTGGAGTGGCCACTCGTTCCATTAACATCCCCGTTAACCTGGCCATTCACCTCGTTAGGCACTTCAACACCTGCAGGACGGAAAAAAAGGCTTTAGTACGTCGACATATGTGGAGTAAAGCTGCACTGGCCCTAGGTAGGGGTGTGTGTGTGCGCGTGTGTGTACCATCCTCCCCCCCCTCCTCTTCCTCCATGTCCTGGTCCTGTTCCAGGTTGATGTCAGGTGTCTCCACTCTGATGATGGACTTATTTAGCAGGCGGAAAGCCTCTTTCACGTGCTTAGGCTGGACCTACAGAGAGAACTACACCTTTATGACAGAACACGCTACCCATTTCGGTAGAATACAATATGTGGAAGACCAACAGAGCAGACCTGACCAGTGTTCATGTCAGAGCCATTCTGGGAACACAGGTTGACAGTAAGTAGTACTTGTGAGAGCGTAGGCTTTAAGTATACTAGTTGTGACCTCTAACCTCATCGCAGCAGTGCATGCGAGCCATGCCCTCCGAGAGCCTGATCATGCTCTCCAGCTGCCGAACTGTGATTCGCCAGGCTGACTTGGCCACGCCCCCAGAGGTGTCACGTTGACGCAGACGTTTGTACTGCTCCACGATGAAGTCCTCTGACTCACTAGAGATCTGCACAGACACACATTCACACATTAACTCAAGCTCGTACTGCAGCAGCCAAAGGTAGCATTCCCTTCTAACAACCACACCTCACCTTGGGTTTGAACTGGCGGGCGAAGAGCAGGTATCTTCTGATCTCATCCAGGGAGTACAGTCTGTCCACAGAGTTCTCAATGCGAGAGTGCAGATCTACAATACGCCTGGCGATTGCATAGTCCGTTACCTGCACACACACACACTTCCATTAGTACGTACACCTTACTGTGGCAGAAGTATGTCACCCATTTATTGTCACTGAAACACACCTCATTACAGTCGTCCACCAGGATGAAAAACAGATCGAAGCGGCTCATGATGGGAGCGGACATGTTGACGTTCTGTTTCAGACTCTTGCTGCGATCGTAGCGCCCACCCACGGGGTTAGCAGCCGCCAGAATGGATGTCCGGGCATTCAGGGTGGCCTGGGGCACAGAAGGGGTGGGGGATTAGCAGGAGGGTGTGTGTAAACTGACTCCAGTTGTAGTGATGTAGTTTGTGTGTGTGTACGTGTGTGTGTGTGTGTGTGTGTGTACGTGTACCTTGACTCCAGCTTTGGTAATGGAGATGGTCTGCTGCTCCATGGCCTCATGGATGGCCACCTGGTCTCTGGTCTCCATCTTATCAAACTCATCGATGCAACACACACCCTGTCGACACACACAGCCGTTTAAGCACAAAGCGAACACAAACACAAACACGCAGCACACACACTGCCCTCTGCCAAGGCCCACTCACATTGTCAGCCAACATGAGAGCCCCGGCCTCGATGACAAACTCGTGTGACTCCTCGTCTCGAACCACGGCTGCTGTCAATCCAGCTGCACTGCTGGCCTTCCCACTGGTATACACAGCCCTGGGACTGAACTCCTCCACGTGCCTGACACACACGCGCACAAACACACACACACACAAACGTAAGGCGGTATAGAAGCGTGTGAGTATGTGTGTTTATATATGGGGTTGCGTGGGTGGATCTGTAAGACGGTTTGCACATGAGCAGATGGGCAGTACGTCGTGAAATTGTGTTTTGGAGTTCACCCGAATGATTTCAGAGGAGTCTCAGACACCCATGGCTACTGTACAGGACTTACTTTAGGAACTGGCTCTTGGCGGTGGAAGGGTCTCCAACGATGCAGACATTGACATCCCCTCTAAGAGAGGTTCCCTCCATTGTGGTCTTAGGGACACCACCGAACAACATCAACAGGACACCACGCTTCACTTCATCATTACCTACACACGCACAAACACGCGTTAGACACAAACACAGCCTGTGGGAGCAGTTCCATAGTAGTAACTGTGCAGTACTGACCGTGTATGGTGGGGAAGAGGCTGGTGCAGAGGTTGTGGTAAAGGTTCTTGTCTTGGCTCATCTCAAACACCTTCTCCCACTCCTGAACGGACATCTGGCTCTTGATGCTCTCTGCAGTCTGGTCCTCGTCACGCAGCTCCTTCCCTCCAAACTAAAACACACACACACACACACACACACACACACACACACACACACACACACACACACCCCTTCAGGCCAACGCCATGCACGTCATCAGGACGGATTGGGTTGACTGTGTCCATCCCGGCAACACCTGGGACCTGCATCGTTCATCGTCTTGAAACGATAATGCCGTAGCGGGATAATGACAGGTAGCTTGGCAACATCACGCTCACGCTGCAACAGCTAAAAACGTCCACGGGACCTGCTCGTTACCCGGGCCAGGACAGCTGTCAGGGTTATGGAAGAGTAGCGCGGTCTAGGCAATACAGGGGGACAGTCGTGTTGTGTTGTGTCGTGTATATGTGGTGTCTCAAGGTTGAGGCGCGTGTGTGTCGTACCCTGGGGTTCGTAGGCGCCACGTGACAGGCGAGGAAGGCCAGTCTGTAGGACAGCTCTCTGACTCCCAGGGCTTTGAGACCCCGAACACCCTCATTCTCATAACCCTGCCTCCCTCCTACACGGGAACTGGTCTCCGCTCGCACACCTGAAGAGAAGGAGGGACGGGAATCTGGTTCATGCTGTGGCCCGTAGCAATGAGCAACCTGTCCCACAGGCACCAGCAAGACCACTGTGACCACATCAAGCTACCTCCAAACTGGTAACTAAACAGGTGCAACAGAAACCATTCACCTCCCTGCATCAAGACAGACCCAAATACTGGCGCTGTCCATCTGTACACCAAGTGTAAACAATGTATAGGATATGTGAACCGCTCATATCCCATTATCATACATGCTCACCACCATTGCACATAATAATCAGCTTGGTGTATTCTGGCCCTATATGTTGGTCTACCACCAGCAGGACCTCTACATGAGGTGTACATGTACTTGGCGTGTGTAAAGGTGACGGTGGTACGACCCGTGTCCTGTCAGTGAGCACACACCTGCGGTGCTGAGCTGGGAGACGTCGGGTACCACTATGAGTGATCCAGTGATGTCACAGCGGTCTCCAGCCTGGGCCGTCTCCACAGCCTCCGCCCTGAGGATCACCTCCAGGGAACGGGGGATGGACCCCCTGGGAAGCTCTGCCTGGGTCTCCTGGACACGCACCTACAAACACAGGAACACACCAGTGACGGACGGACGGACGGACGGACGGACACACACACACACACACACACACACACACACACACACACACACACACACACAATCCTACCTTCTGGAAGTCTATGAACTTTGAGCGATGTGTGTCCAGGTGGAAGCGTGAGCGGTTGTTACAGACAGGGTTCCTACAGACGGTGGGAGGGGCATACTTGAACTGCTGGGGCACCTCCGGACACACCCCCTGGCAGTCCAGACACAGGAAGGTCCCGCTCACCTGCAGAAGTCAAAACGGAGAGGATCTAACGCAGTGGTCATACACGTCAAGGTTCTTCAGGAAGCATATCTGCACTGTGCCAATGTCCTCTCTCTACGGACTAGCTCTATGCTATAAGCAATACAGACATGTTTCTCACCAGTTCTGGGTGTACAGGATGTGTTCTCACCACCTGTGCACTGATCCGCACCAGAGAGCCGATGCGCAGTGAGGACAGCTCACGGATCCTAGAAAAAACAACGACTGTCAGACCACACACAAAGCTCTCATAACCAGCCAGAACAACAAAAATATGCAGAATATGTTAGGTAACAGTGTTTTACTTGTGTCTGGTGGGTAGGTCCTGAATGGCCAAGTAGAACTCTTTATTCACAGGAACATTCCCATGATCCCTAGCAAAGTTCCTCACGGCACGGCACAGGAAGGGATACACTCTGCACAGGCGGAGAGGTTCAAAGAGAAAAAAAGCTGAGTTTTGTGATTTAATCGCTAACACACGGTGATTGGTAGTGTTCTGTTAGAGTCTAGGGAAGGTCTATTACCAAACGTTTTTAATGGAGAATGCTATTAGCACTACCTCTGATTTAGGCAGTGAAATCTTGTCTTATATCTGTAGTTAGTACCTGTAGAACTCCTCCTGAATGGTGGTTGCCAGTTCCTGGTTAAATCCTTCTAGGTCAGTAAAGGAAACCAGAAGAGTGTTTCTCTCTGGCCTGATCAGCTCCTCTGCATCACGGACATACTTCACCTCACCATCCACTGTCTGGTACCTAGACAGACACAAGTTTTATGAATTGCATGCATCTCACTTAGAACTGTCTCTACTACTTTTCTTTATCAACTTTAATACGCAACTGGACTAGCTCAGTAGCTAACATTAGCTAGCTAAAGAAACAGTTCAAAAAATCGTATAGTTAAAATAATAAGTCAACCCAATGATTGATAAAACCTATGCCAAATTAATTATGTTAATTGCAGGTTTGGTAAATGTCCAACAACAGCAATCAGTTAACATTACAACAGCTCAACAGTAACGACCGTAGTACTACAGTGTAGTTACCATGAAAGTACAATAACAGCAACGTTACTCACTCTTCCAAGAAAGCCTGGAAAAGCTTCTGACATTTCTCTGCCAACTCGTCTTTCACCATCTGTCCCACGTTCTCTTGAGTTGGTTGTGCAAGATCCATACTTTCACTGGATTAAAAGGGAAATATTAAAATGAAAACCTTGTCTGAAACCTTTCCCTCGTCTTCCTGACTAACAAGCACGCCGTGTCCAACAGAGTGCAATTTCGCGCGAAAACCGAGACCATGTGACATTTGGCGCGACACAGTCGACCAATCCCATCGTTGTATCCTCACACCGTCACCGTGGCCACACTCCTTCCGCGTAGGGACGTTTCTTGCGGTTTTTACAATCACGTTCCGCTGCACGTTCGGTACCGTGGCTGCGTTTGTTGTTGGTGCCGTTCATTTTTGAAACACCAAGATCTGAGTCGCAGTTCAATAATAACTCTTTTTAAGTTACACCGGCATGTTTAAAATGTACACATTCGAAGAAGCATTTTGCTGTCCTGCATTGTTTGTGAGAAAGTTGAGAAACAATTTTCTTGAAGAACCAGTAAGGTAGTTGTTTATATGCCTGAGTAACACAGTTCTGTTTGAATAATTTTTTAGATTATATTCAAGAATAATGGGTTCAATCAAGTAATTTCTCACATCACATGTAGTTCTAATCTATTAAGATAATATTCACATGCTTATAAATCGATATGTAACAGCATAATCAATGTTATAGATGTACAGTACCTTTGGAGATTATTCAGAGCCCTTCACTTTCTTCATACTGATTACATTATTTTGTTGCCTTCAATCTACACACAATACACTAAAATGATTAAGTAAAAACCCGTTTAGAAATGTGTGGCGATTTATTGAAAATTATATATTGAACTTTCATGTTCATAGGCATTCAGGCCCTTTACCACGACTCTCCAAATTGAACCTTTTGATTCCCCCTGTACTGTGTGCTTATCACACTACTCGCTACGCTATGGAGTTATGCTATGTAACCCACAAAGAACAATAGGGGCATCTAGTGGCCAAAATATACATTAAGAATCATGGAGATAAACAGTTGTGCTCATAAGTTTGCATACCCTGGCAGAATTTGTGAAATTTTGGCATTGATTTTGAAAATATGACTGATCATGCAAAAAAACGGTATTTAATTTAGGGATAGTGATCATATAAGCCAATTTATTATCACAGTTGTTTGGCTCCTTTTTAAATCGTAATGATAACAGAAATCACCCAAATGGCCCTGATCAAAAGTTTACATACCCTTGAATGTTTGGCCTTGTTACAGACACACAAGGTGACACACACAGGTGTAAATGGCAATTAAAGGTGAATTTCCCACACCTGTGGCTTTTTAAATTGCAATCAGTGTCTGTGTATAAATAGTCAATGAGTTTGTTAGCTCTCATGTGGATGCACTGAGCAGGCTAGATACTGAGCCATGGGGAGCAGAAAAGAACTGTCAAAAGACCTGCGGAACATGGTAATGGAACTTTATAAAGATGGAAAAGGATATAAAAAGATATCCAAAGCCTTGCAAATGCCAGATAGTACTGTTCAATCACTTATTAAGAAGTAGAGAATTCAGGGATCTCTTGATGCCAAGGTCAGGTAGACCAAGAAAGATTTCAGCCAAAACTTCCAGCAGAATTGTTCGGCATACAAAGAAAAACCCCCAGGTAACCTCAGGAGAAATACAGGCTGCTCTGGAAAAAGACGGTGTGGTTGTTTCAAGGAGCACAATACAACAATACTTGAACAAAAATGAGCTGCATGGTCAAAAAAGCCTGGTTACAATATGCCCGACAACACCTTGACATGTCTCACAGCTTCTGGCACACTGTAATTTGGAGTGACGAGACCAAAATAGAGCTTTATGGTCACAACCATAAGTGCTATGTTTGGAGGGTCAACAAGGCCTATAGTGAACAGAATACCATCCCCACTGTGAAGAATAGTGGTGGCTCACTGATGTTTTGGGGGGGTGTGAGCTCTAAAGGCACAGGGAATCTTGTTGATGATTGCAGCATGTTATCAGAAAATACTGGCAGACAATTTGCATTCTTCTGCACGAAAGCTGCACATGGGACGCTCTTGGACTTTCCAGCACAACAATGACCCTAAGCACAAGGCCAAGTTGACCCTCCAGTGGTTACAGCATAAAAAGGTGAAGGTTCTGGAGTGGCCATCACAGTCTCCTGACCTTAAGATCATCGAGCCACTCTGGGGAGGTCTCAAACGTGCGGTTCATGCAAGACGACCAAAGACTTTGCATGACCTGGAGGCATTTTGCCAAGACGAATGGGCAGCTATACCACCTGCAAGAATTCGGGGCCTCAGACAACTATTACAAAAGACTGCACACTGTCATTGCTGCTAAAGGGGGCAATACACAGTATGAAGAACTAAGGGTATGCAGACTTCTGAACAGGGGTCAGTTCATTTTTTTCTTTGTTGCCATGTTGTGTTTTATGATTGTGCCATTCTGTTATGACCTACAGTTGAATGTGAATCCCATAAGAAATAAAAGACATGTGTTTTGCCTGCTCACTCATGTTTTCTTTGCAAATGATACATATATTACCAATTCTCCAAGAGTATGCAAACTTTTGAGCGCAACTGTTCATTTAAGGCTTCAACCACTGACTTCCAGCTTCATTGTGCTTCACTGGCTGATTCCTTCCTGATGATCTGGTTGGAGTTAGGGTCATCTTACTGATGGCCTGGTTGGAGTTAGGGTCACCGTACTGATGATGGCCTGGTTAAAGTCAATATCAGTCAATGAAGTTGGAAGTCCAAGTCCTTGCAGCCAAAATGGTGGAAGCACCAATGGTGGTGCCTGAGCATTTGCAGAAACCATAAAGTGAAATATAAGGGATGTGCCTTCTGTCCTAAAGCTGTTCCCATGGTAGCTATGGATATTAAGGGGGCAGGACTTAGGAAAGACAGAACACAACAGAGTTCCTATTGGTCAGTATTGGTGCGATCAAGAATGTTTATGTTAGGAAGCACCTACTGTGAATTTTATGTGTGTAATAACTCAATTCGCTTTGCTCACTTGAAACGTTGGAAGAAGGAAAAGTCTAAAAAACTTAGCCCACTCTGTTCATAGGATATTATGGTACTTTAATGAGAACCTTATTGAGTTTTGATGTTTTATTGATGAGAAAATGGTCGGAGTGTCAGCCCAGTTCCATCTAACACAAAATACTTCCACTGCATGGCCACCAGGCTCCTTCCCCCCTTCTAGCCTTCACTGCAGCAGTACATGTCTACAGCTGAACCATCCTAGGACCCAACTGTTTGAAACGTCACATTTGACTATTAAACTATGAAGTTTTTTGTGGAAATGTATTTGACATTCCAACAGACCATGAGAACGGAAACATTTCTGTCACAAAGCAGGTTCCTATTTCTTCTGTTTCTGACATTTCATATTAAATCAAACTGTGACGTTGCATCTGAACATACTCTTTCAGTTGTCTATTATTAGCCATGTAGCCTAGTAATTAAAGCCTTGGCAGGTCTAAACGTCACTGGTTCAAACCCTTAAGCTTTAAGGTGAAAATGCCCTTGCGCAAATTGCTCCTTAATGTCTATATGGGTAAGAGTGTCTGGCTGCTGAATAGTAGTTCAGATACAAAAAGTATCTCTGCGGTTGATCCTTTATGTCAATATTTCCAGATTTAATAAAAACTGTAGTTTTGTGGTCTTCCACTTGAGAAGGATGAGGACCATAGTTTGCCAGTCAGGTAAGAGTCATCTTAATATTCCAGAGTCTTTAGCCCAGTGATAAGCAATATTGTTGATGTTTGCTTTTACCTAATCAGTTCTTTCACACCAGAGCAGCTAAAGGAGAGGAAGGCCCTTTATACTGTTAAGATGAATCCCATCTCTCTCTGACTTTCCCACAATTGTTCTGAGCCTCACCAACAGGAAACTCTGTCTCGCTTTGACAGAGAACTTGACCATCTGTAGGCAGTAAGCTATTTCACACACACACACACACACACACACACACACACACACAC
>JACXGI010018738.1:0-12899 GCA_016801175.1 Esox masquinongy | reverse complement strand
TATCTATCTCCTCCCCCTGGGTCAGATAATCTGGAACCATGGCCTAAACGTCCACACCTATGCGGATGACACACAAATTTACCTTCACACCAAACCCTCTGCTGCCCTCCCTCCCCCCTCTCTCACCTCCTGCCTCTCTGAAATTCAAGACTGGATGACCATCAACCTTATCAAACTCAACAGCAATAAAACAGAACTCATGGTCGTGGCACCTAAGACCCTCCTTCACAAGACCCCTAATCCTGTCCTCACCATTGACGGTAGCTCCATCTGCCCCTCTCTGAAGGTCAGGAACCTTGGGGTCCTACTCGACCAAACTCTTTCTTTTGAACCCCATACCCACTCAGTCACCAAGTCTGCTTTCTGCCATCTTAAAACCATCTCCCGTCTCCGCCCCAATCTCTCCGATACCTCTGCCGAAACCCTCATTCATGCATTTGTCACCTCCTGCCTCGACTACTGTAATGGGGCCCTGGTTGGTGTCTCCAAGAAGGCCCTGAACCGGCTTCAATATGCACAAAACTCTGCCGCCAGGATCCTCACCCGCTCTTAATGCTGGGACCATATCACTCCCACTCTTGAAAAACTTCACTGGCTCCCCATAGAACAGAGAATCACCTTTAAAGTCCTTCTCCTCACATTTAAGGCACTTCATGACCTAGCCCCTCCCTATCTAGCGGATCTTCTCCACCATTATACCCCTGCATGTAACCTCCGTTCATCTGACACCAACCTTCTCACCGTCCCCCACCCTGCGCCGCACTCTCTGTGACCGAGCATTTTCTGCTGCTGCACCCAAACTATGGAATTCCCTCCCTCCCGCCATCCAATGCTCTGACAATCTAGCTACTTTCAAGACCGACCTAAAGTCCCATCTGTTCAGACATGCGTTTCATCATCACGGAAGTGGCCCTGTCTGACTCCATTCTTCTTGTTGCCTTATCCTCTGATTGTTTGTCTCTTGTATCTCTTGTCCACTCCCTTGTACAGTGTCCTTGAGTCTGTGAAAGGTGCTTTAAATTAAATCTATTATTATTATAATAAATATATTAACTAAATTATTTTATTTTCATGCTTTTATGTCATATCAAATAAGCAAGCATGTTCATGAAAAGATGATAATGATATTTATAGTAGCTGAATATTTTGATAACCATTCATTAAAAAGTAATGATGTGCGTTGCATCATATTTATGTAAACAGCAATTGCTTTTATCAGCTCTCATGTCTCATATCACATGCAAATCTGTGGTATAAATCAATATTCTGATTATATGATATTTACATACTATATATCTGTAAAATAAAATTATATTATGTTTTTTAATTCAGTTCGGGCCAGTAAGAATACAGTCCAGGCCAGTTGATTTCAGACCAACTTGCCTGACAGGGCCAGTGAGAAAATATCGTATTTCAAAAATGACAGAAGAGCCCACACTTCTCAATTACAGTTATTTTAGAAAGTTGCTGCTCTTCTGCGTTTTGAAGAGCACGGTCAACTTAAACACTGACTGTCCTACCTCTGTCATTCTCCCAGCTAAACCATGATCCCCATCACTGAGCTGCGTTACTTCGTAGACTGCCAGCCTGCCTACCGCATTCTAAAACCATGGTGGGACGTCTTCACCGATTATATCTCCATCGTCATGCTCATGATCGCTGTGTTTGGGGGCACGCTGCAGGTCAGTAAGCGAACACCTCATTTTCACGCTCCCAGGAATTCACATCGTGTTCACAGTAAAGTTTAATGTAACTGTCTCTGAACAAAATGCTCTCTTCACTGCAGGTCACCCAGGACAAGATGATCTGCCTGCCCTGCAAGTGGGTGGTTAACCAGACCTGCAGGAGGTCTTTCAACGCATCTCTGTCGGCCCCGCTGTTTTTGGAGCCCAAAGGGATCCAATACAATCTGGACCGGCACCAGTACAACTACGTAGACGCCGTTTGCTACGAGAACCGCCTGCACTGGTTCGCCAAGTACTTCCCCTACCTGGTTCTACTGCACACACTCATCTTCCTGGCGTGCAGCAACTTCTGGTTTAAGTTCCCCCGGACCAGTTCCAAACTGGAGCACTTTGTGTCGATTCTGCTGAAGTGCTTCGACTCTCCCTGGACCACCCGGGCCCTGTCTGAGACGGTGGTGGAGGAGAGCGATCCCAAGCCCATGAAGATGAATGGCTCCATGGACAAGAAGGCGTCGAGCGTTAGCGAGGACGTGGAGGCCAGCGTCCCCATGCTCCAGAGGACCAAGTCGCGCCTGGAGCAGGGTATCGTGGACCGCACCGAGACCGGCGTCCTGGACAAGAAAGAAGGCGAACAGGCCAAGGCCCTGTTCGAAAAAGTGAAGAAGTTCCGCTTGCATGTGGAAGAGGGGGACATTGTGTACAGGCTCTACATCCGGCAGACCATAATCAAAGTCATCAAGTTCATTCTGATCATCTGCTACACGGGTTATTACGTGCACAACATCCAGTTCAGCGTAGACTGCAGCGTGAACATCGAGAGCCTCACGGGTTACAGGATGTACCGGTGCGCTCACCCACTGGCCACGCTGTTCAAGATCCTCGCCTGTTTCTACATCAGCCTGGTGGCGGTGTACGGCTTCATCTGCGTCTACACCCTCTCCTGGATGCTGCGCCGCTCACTTAAGAAGTACTCCTTCGAGTCCATACGAGAAGAGAGCAGCTATAGCGACATCCCGGACGTGAAGAACGACTTCGCCTTCATGCTGCACATGATCGACCAGTACGACCCACTGTACTCCAAGCGCTTCGCCGTCTTCCTGTCCGAGGTGAGCGAGAACAAGCTGCGCCAGCTCAACCTGAACAACGAGTGGACCCTGGACAAGCTGAGGCAGAGGATCACCAAGAACTCCCAGGAGAAACTGGAGCTGCACCTGTTTATGCTCAGCGGCATCCCAGACACCGTGTTTGACCTGATGGAGCTGGAGGTAGTTGGAAAAGAGTTATCCGTGCCTTCGTATCTACATTTGAATGCCCACGCTGTAGCAACTTTGGGAGAGTCCTGTGTAGCTCAGTTAGTAGAGCACAGCGCCTTGTGGGTTTGATTCCCACTGGAGGTCAGAATGAAAATGTATGCACTCATTACTGTAATTGACTCTGAATAAGAGTCTGATAATGTTATACAAAATATCGAGAACATTCGCAAATTTGAGTTATTTCAGGTGTGTGGGTGTGATTTCAATGAGAAAAGAGAAACTAGCATATGACGATTAGCGTGCACTAATGTATATAACAAGTGTCAGTTAACCCTAAACCAGTATCTCTTGGACCAGTTAAGCTAGAGAGACCAAACACATTTTATTTCACGTGTTTAGACTCGCCTAAGTTACTATTCCTAAGTGTCAACTGTGACTGTATTTATTCCCTTTAAATGGTATCTCCTGAACTGTTGAAGCTAGGGAGACCAAAGCAACTTTGTTTCACATGTTCATGTCATCCTAACATAACATTTTCAATTGTTCATCGAAGAGTTAAAGCAGGCCCCAGTAACTCTACTGGTAAGGTTCATACCTAGTTATTCTGGTTGTTATTATTCTAGGTGCTGAAGCTGGAGCTCATCCCAGACATCACGATCCCTCCCATCATCGCCCAGCTGGTCAACCTGAAGGAGATGTGGCTGTACCACACCCCGGCCAAGATCGAGGCCCCGGCTCTGGCCTTCCTCAGGGAGAATCTCAAGTCCCTCCACATCAAGTTCACGGATATCAAGGAGATCCCTCTGTGGATCTATAGTTTGAAGAACCTGAGCGAGCTGCATCTGACCGGGAACCTGAGCGCAGAGAACAACCGTTATATTGTTATTGATGGGCTACGGGAGCTGAAAAGGCTCAAGGTGAAATCTGCATTAACAGTTCCGCCTACTCATGAATAGTCCTTATACACCAGGCCTTTTTTATTATCTACTATTTTTATTTTAACTGCATGTTAAAATAACAATTATCAGCATGTTGAGGTTCTTCTATGTTTACACAAACACTATACGAATGAAATCCATGCTCACTGTCATCGTCGTCAAGGTTCTCCGGCTGAAAAGCAACCTGACCAAGCTACCTCAGGTGGTAACGGACGTGGGGGTGCACCTCCAGAAGCTGTCGGTCAACAACGAGGGCACCAAGCTGATGGTGCTCAACAGCCTGAAGAAGATGGTAAACCTGACTGAGCTGGAGCTGATCCGCTGTGACCTAGAGCGCATCCCGCACTCCATCTTCAGCCTGCACAACCTGCAGGAGATTGACCTCAAGGTCAGTCAGCCAAGGCATTTTGTTCAGTTCAGTGTGGTGTTTTGGGTGTTCACACCGACTCTGTGTGACATTCTTGTTTTTATTCACTGATTTGAATGTAAAGTGGTTTAATTTTATTCATGAATTCAAGTCCATGCTCAGTGGAAAATATTCTTAGGAATCGTTTTTAAGACTAAGATGAATCTGTATCCAGGAAACTTTCCCTGGGTGCTTCGCAAAATGCATAAGCAAATAAATGGTATCATTTGTGTCGTAATTTAAGGACAACAACCTGAAGACCATCGAGGAGATCATCAGTTTCCAGCACCTGCACCGACTGGTTTGCCTTAAACTCTGGTATAACCAGATCGCCTACATTCCCATCCAGATTGGCACACTTAATAACCTGGAGAGGCTCTATCTGAACAGGAACAAGATTGATAAGATCCCCAGCCAGCTGTTTTACTGTCGTAAGCTGCGGTTCTTGGATCTGAGCCACAACAACCTCACCTACATCCCAGCGGACGTGGGGTACCTCCAGAACCTCCAGTACCTGGCTGTCACAGCGAACCGAGTGAGTGCTTTTCATATTTCAGCATTCGTTTTCTGTACCAAACGCTTGAGGGTTTTAGATACCATTCCCAGGTACCTTGTAGCTCAGTAGAGCATGTTGCTTGCAAAGCCGGGGGTTGTGGGTTTGATCTCCACTGTATGTATATATTTTGCATTAATTCTTATCAAGGTTGTCTGTATCCGTGTTTAGAGTATCTCTGAGAACACTGATTTGCATTTCATCTGCTTGATCAGGTCTGTTAGTGTGTGGTGGAACTAGGTTGTTTACACACCTGAGGCTTTTTGTTTGTCTGAAAAACTACTGCAGCATTTGTCAAATCCACCTGACAAACCCGCTTACCTTTCACACAGATCGAGACCCTGCCCAACGAGCTGTTCCAGTGTAAGAAGCTCCGTACTCTGAACCTGGGGAACAATTGCCTGACGTCTCTGCCGTCACGCTTCGGGGAGCTGACCGGGCTCACTCAGCTTGAGCTGAGGGGGAACAGGCTGGAGTGTCTGCCCGTGGAGCTGGGGGATTGCAGGCAGCTGAAGAGGACAGGCCTGGTGGTCGAGGAGGACCTGTTCAACACCCTGCCCACCGAGGTGAAGGAGCAGCTGTGGAAGGTGGACAAGGAGACGGCTTGAGCGGTCGGAAAGAGCTGAACGCGAACTCCGTCGAAGTGGATGCGAGCCACAAGCCCGGAGGACAGGGAGGACCACGCGGACCCAGATAGCTCCCCAACAGAGCAAGCCCTGCTTATTCTGAGTGTGCTCTTCTGCCTGGCTGCCCTTCAGGGGTGTCAACTCTACCGTCCCGTCGCAATGTTACTTATTTTATCCAGATTGTTTGTTGTTTTAAGTCTACTTTGGTATAGTTTTAAACAAAATTTTAACTGGGGCATTAATGAGAAGCTGTTAATGTTACCAGATGTGTGTGCTTTAAATAAGAGAATTTGAGATGTAATTTCGACTGTTGCATGTGACGTTTCAAAAAATATGCTAACGCTACATTCTTGGAAGAGGAAAGACTTGAATAATTAGCCAGCAGATGCTTTTTCTGCAGGCAGGCAGTGTTCTTGTCATTCAGATAGGGTATATTATCCTGTCATATCCCTTAGTAATCCACTTATATATTCCAAGACAGTGTCCCACCCTTAATCTCGATTTTCTATCGATGGGTGCTAAACAATGGTTTCCGCGTTTACAGAACGGGAACACAGATGAAAGTAAGGGAGGGAGGCGCGTTTTCCATTTCAGTATTTCTTATTTTATCTAGACCACGGGAGGGTTATATAAGTTTTTCATTGATGAAATTCCAATATTTCTCATTTTTTAAAAGTTGTTTATTATATCTCAACATGTGCCCGATCGCACCCCGCATCTCCGTGCCCCGCTGGGCACGAAATATCAAATGTGCCTATAGGCTATTTAGTGTGGTCTAAATCAAACTATCTATAGCCTGTAGGATTTGGGTTGGTTCAGTTTGCTTGAACTGTCACTACGTTACGAAAAGGTCTTTACTGAATGATGTCTGCCCCCAAAACATTGGTGAACAGCTTAAGCGTTAGGCAGGATCAAACCTTTTCATTTCAGAGGGTTCAAAGGTCCTTCAAGCACACTTTATTATAAATAACATTCGCTATGCCATGAGAGATTTAATGTAGCAAGGACTGTGAGAGTTTCACCAGTGAAAAAATCTTTTGTCCCTAGTTCGGTTCTGTGCTCATTACTCTGACGTGTGCACAACATAAGAATTTCAGAGAAGAAAAGGTGGGAATAATGTCAAAGGGACTGTTCCACTTCTAGCAGGATTCATAGAGTTGAAATACTCTTATCAGTGTTACTTTGCTCACTGACTAAGATTCATTTAGCATGCTTTATAGAGAAACAAACAAAACCATAACACTGTTGCTTATCAGACTCAACTGGCATTTAAGGAATATACTAGTGCTTTCTACATTGATCAATAGGCAAGACGGGTTTATTTTAACAGTAAATTATCTTTATCGTCACTCCTTGGCATTAGAACTGAAATATGCTGCTTATGTTTGGTGGGAAAAAATGTTACTGAAATTGTGACATTGTGTCCTCTATATTCATTGGACCGAGTCACTGTAAGGAAAGATGGGCATTGTTTCAGATATTATGCCTTAAAATAAGTTCATTTCATAGTTATGTTGTCAGGGATCATTTTTGTTTGTGTGTGCAACAATATGCCATTATTGACTGAAATAGTATGGGTCACAATTCCCATAAAACCTTGTGGCAAAACATGAAAAGCGGTTGTTTGTATTTTTACACCATTATTTCTTCCATGGGTAGTTTCTAGAACCAATTCAAAAAAAGGGTCTGTGTTTCAAGTTCCCCTCTACGCTTTGTTTACTGTAAATACGTATAGGGCAAGTTGAATTTATGAATATATTCACCTGTATTTAGCCAATTATTTTTTTGTAGAGTGAAATGATGTATACATATTCACAAACGTCACCTTATCCTGAAGATATTTACACAGTTATTAAACACAGAGTCAGCGTAAGCCTAAACGAAACACAGACCTTATTTGAAGTGAATCTGAAATTGAATGGTGAAATGCGAAAAGAACCAGCATCGCATTTTGTCGCTAGGTTGCTGGGGATAAGACAGGTGGACTATGTCAGTAAATGATTAGCTATGCCTATATTCCAACAGAAAGAATGTTTTTTTTCTGTCTGCAGGCTCAAATCAATATCTTGTTGTACTTTTGCAGTGTTCTTAACTAGTAGATTTATAGTAACAGTATACTACAATCAAGGAAATTACATAAACAAGTTGAATCTCGTCTGGCCTTTACTCTGGCTGTCAATGTATAGTCTCGCTACTTCAGTAAAGCATAACCATCACTATGGACAGGGATCTTGTTAACAAATTTTTTTTTTTGTCATTTCCAGAATTAAGGACTATTCTCAGTTGATTAGGGTTTGGTCCTTTGTCTCGGTGCCATATGCTACCAGTTGCCTACTGTTTCATGGATTTGAATAGAGACCTTTTCACGACTCTGTGGGGACAAATGATATACTGTGTCTAGAATGGCTCCTTGTGTATTGTGTTGTAGGGGGACCATTTGTTTCAAATCATTCAATTCTGCACTTATGAATCTGACAACCATTTGTTTTCAATTTCTGTTTCTGTGGAGTAAAGTCAATAATAATGTTCTTCTGGAGAAAAAACAAATGTCTGGCTGGCTTTTCCGGGTTTGGCTCAGTGAGCATGATGCAATGATTCCTGGCTTCAAAATGTTTGGTCGACGCGTGCATAAAAGGAGTCTGCTTTTTATCACAAAATCACCATTATCTCACATTGACAATGAACAGTGGATGAACAAAAAGATGAACCAAATATGCACAGTGGTCTACTGACTGAAGGACAACAAATACATCATAGTAATGATGGCTGAACTTGGCATTGTGTGTCACTATTTGATAGTGTGAAATGTGTGTTCCTTCTGGTCAAAGCTTACTACCGTATGATCACCCAGTAACGGGATTATTTAAATATGCTATGCCTGAACATTGTCACATGAAGTTTTATGAGAGGGATGAGAATAAGAAAAGGTTTTATGAAAATATATACGTATATTGCATTAGATGGACTAAATCATCTTATGTATACTAAGAGGACAGCCTCATATTACAATTAGGCAAATGCACAAATAATACAGTGTGCAGCGTACTTCTGTCATTGTGCAGCCTAATCTCTTCAGCAGTGCAATGCTAACATTGACAATCAACTCTAATGTCATATTTTATTATATTTTGATGGAAGTATGTACATATACCTGTAGAAATCCATAGAAAGTGAGATAGTACTAACAGTAGGGGCCAAAGTAAACCTGGTCCAAATCTAGGAAGCATTTAATCTCAACATATTTTCTCTGAAGAGGTTTGCATTGCTTGACTAGAAGGAATCTCTGTCTAGTCTAACGGCTCTAGATGAGTCCAGCTCATAATCAAGTGAGTCTTCAAGGTGCGTCTCCTTGTATCTCGTTCATTATGGAAACTGCATTCAGAGCACAAATTTTAACACAATTTAAAGTAACTCTCCTGTGAAAATCTCACTTTTAAAAGTAAATATTCTGTTTACTTGTATTCAAATAGTATTTGTGGCCTACACGTAAAATAATCGCAAAATAAAATCTCAAACTAGCCGTATAAAAATGATTGCTTGTTCCCTTTAAGACACCTAATGAAATTGCATTTTTTGGGAAGGAAAGCTATATCAGTCATCTTGTTAGTAATTTTAGATCATATTTCATAGAAATCTGGAAACACTAGACAATTACCTAAGATGAGGTGTTTTGATTTTATTTCTTACATGTACTCACAAACCTAACTAAATCAATTTTGTTGAAGCAATGACTATTTTTGTTTTTTGAATGTTCTACATTTTGATTTCATATTGATGTTTTCTGTATTGGGTAGCGTAATGGAGTGGTAAACGCAATGCAAGCAATTTTTTGCTGAATATTAAGATAGGTTTAGACCCATTTTTCTTCAGTGTTGACAGCTATCAGTGCAGTACACTTAAACCTCAGGAAATGGACATTGTTTTATCCTTGCATTTTTTTCTGCATTACTTGCCTACTTTTGTTTTTATTCCACTCAGTATTTTATTTTACACAGTTGTTATACCACACATTTTTTATATTTCTATATTTTTTGAAACATTATTTTCTAGTTGTATTAGGATTTAATATAATATTTAATATTAATTGATGGTTCGAATTTATATGTCGAACTTTGAAGAAAAAATAAATCTGAAATCATACATTACACATGACCATTTATGTCTCCTGTGTATTCACCTGTATTTCATCAGAATTTAACAGTTGTTTTTCTTTTCCTCACTTGAATTAACTAGATGAGGAAATTCATAGATTTATTCCCACAGTCCCATGTAGTTGTGTCTAATCTTTATGCATCGTTATCGCCCTACCTTTTCTCCTTTACTTCTTCATTCTTGTTATGGAATTACAGTATAATAAATGTAATTATGCACATGTTGGTCTCCTTTTTACTGTTTGTATCCTGAATCAATTTGCTTTCATGTAATTAGGTGAAAACATAGCGATGAATATTGGATTTTATCGTAATACATCCACCACTGTCACAATTATTTACTGAAATAATACTAAAACTGTTGAATGCATCTTTAACTGCAGGACCACGACAACCACAATGAAGACATAGACCTGGATTAATATTTGGGTGAAATTCCATGTACCCAGAATTGTTATTGAAGGCACAAGTCATTTTTCACAGGTTATTATTCACTTCTGCCCCAGGATTGACTTAGCACTATTAGCATCGTTTAAATTCATTAATTGAAACTGTGCGCACCGAGCAAGCAGAAACAGGCCTTCAAAAACAACTCACGGTAAGCTAAATTTCACCTAAATATGAATCTAGGTCGAACCATTGCTTTAAGGTTTTAACGTGATCTGGCTCTAAATGTACTTTCTTATGTGTGATGAATATATTATCATTCATAGCATCAACAAATCATAGCATCATAAATAATTACATTATTTGTAGATTAGCTAGTCAGTCACAACTTACCCATGATAACTTTCATTAGTAAGCCTACATGTTGACACAAGAATAGGCTTTTTAAGCATACACACACTTGCACACAAGCCTTAGCACTACATCATTGTCAGAGACACATCTGATTGGTAGATTTGTATATCTCAGGATGGATGGCATCATTAGCCTTTTGAATAATTTGGTCTTTATGAGTGTAGAGGTGTGTTACGTCTTTTGGTTTAGAGAAGGACACCTCCCCTGCTGTGGTGTCAAGCTGGACTCTGATGTTCTATGGTCTCCGCTTCAAAGTGGGGGTCTCATGCCCTGCCAAATGTTGACCACTACTCATTAAAATTGTCTAGAAACCATATTCGGAGGATGCCCATACCTCCCACTTCCTGTTGACTGACTGGAATATAGCCACACTTATATTCCAGTCAGGATGGTCCTAGAACAGTGACATACTGTGTTCCTCTCTGGGTTGACAGGGAGCCACTAATGATGTCTCAGGTTATTGGTGACTAAACAGACTATTAAAATTAACAAACTCAATAAGTACTACACCAAAGGTTCCAGGCCAACTAGACATCTACTTTGTAGAAACAGACTACATTTTGTAGAACTAGACCAACAAGTCCGTCTAGAACACAAACCAAATTTTCAATGCAAATCTAAATTGCTAATTTTGGAATTGTAGGGAGGGGAGGAGAGAAGAGTGTAGGTGAGGAGATGACAGAAAAGAGTAGGTGAAGAAGGGAGGAGGGTGGAGGATGGTGTTTGTTTTACACCTGCTGGAGCCTGGTCCTCGTATGAGATTCTATGGGAAAGAGGAGTGGGTTACAACAGCCGGTCAAGAGCAGAAAAAAAACAATCTGTTAACTGTCTATACCATGTTCTACTCCTGAACTGTCACCGTGCAATTTATTATTCATTCTCAACTTTCTGCTACTCACCATTCTTTTTAACTCTTGGACTAAGGCCTCTCTCTCGTTGACTTCAAGGACCTTCTCACTCTTTTCGATCTCTCCCAAATTATTGTCCCGGAGTTGTGCTTGATTTGCCAGAGCATCTTCCTCATTCCACCTTTGGAGCATTGACTCCTGCCCAAGCCTGCTGATTTTTAGCCTCTCCTTCCATAGGATTCCTCCGTCTCTCTCCACACACCCTCTACTCGTTTCAACCTCCTCTCTCAACCTCCTCAGCCTCTCGTTCTCCTTTTCCAACTTCACAGCATTTTGCTCTGCCCTCTCTTTTCACCAGCTGCTGTCTCAACCTCTCCACCTCTTCTCCCTTCACCTTCACCTCCTCCGCCCAGGTCTTGGTCTTCTCCATCTCTTCCCTGACAGCCACTCTTGATTATAGGGACTTGAACTGTAGGTCTATCTGCTCCTTCTCTCTCCTGATAAGGTTCTCTCCTTTCCTGCAGCCTTATCCCTACTCTCCATCTGCAATTCCCTCTGCTCCATTTTTGCCATCTCCACCTTTTTTCCATTCCTTCCTCTCCTTTGCCACCTCTATACTTTTCATCATCACCTGCTTGTCCCTCTTCTTAAACTCCTCAACCCTTATCAACTCCTACTTCTTCTGAATACCCTCTGCCCTGTTTTTCTGTTTTTTGATCTGAGGGACAATCTGCAAGAATGCCACTCTACTTTTAGCAGGCAATTTTAGTCATACAGTTAATAGTCATGTTGGCTCGCTTAGAACTGGGTTCAAATATTAATTAAAATCTTTCAAATACTTTGAGCGTTTGCTTTATCCGACTTGGAGGGGTAGGGCATATAATTTCGTCAACTATTCTTTTGGTCCATTGAGCCAAACAAGCATACTCAAGTAGAGAAAAGTATTTTTTGTTTCAAAATAATACTATTTAGTCAAATAATATAATTTAAAAAATGTCTTACTCCCAACACTGAAACACAAACATGCTCAAAGTTAGTCAAGTACAAAGATAACATCATATAAGTTAAAAGCAAAATAACAATCACAAACACTTCCATAATTGGCTATACAGGTGCTGGTCATATAATTAGAATATCATCAAAAAGTTGATTTATTTCAGTAATTCCATTCAAAAAGTGAAACTTGGATATTATATTCATTCATTACACACAGACTGATATATTTCAAATGTTTATTTCATTTAATTGTGATGATTAAAACTGATTAAAACTAATGAAAATCCCAAATTCAGTCTCTCCGAAAATTACAATATTACTTAAGACCAATACAAAAAAGGATTTTTAGAAATGTTGGCCAACTGAAAAGTATGAACATGAAAAGTATGAGCATGTACAGCACTCAATATTTAGTTGGGGCTCCTTTTGCCTGAATTACTGCTGCAATGCGGCGTGGCATGGAGTCGATCAGTCTGTGGCACTGCTCAGGTGTTATGAGAGCCCAGGTTGCTCTGATAGTGGCCTTCAGCTCTTCTGCATTGTTGGGTCTGGCGTATCGCATCTTCTTCTTCACAATACCCCATAGATTTTCTATAGGGTTAAGGTCAGGCGAGTTTGCTGGCCAATTAAGAACAGGGATAC